>DWQX01005073.1:0-13717 GCA_018245475.1 Pharmacophagus antenor
CCGTTGAACTAATTCAATGTCGATAATTAGTATAGACTGTATATTGTTATCTAGGGATTAAATATACTGCAGTATATTTAATCCCTAGATAACAATATATAGGAAAAATTTGGGAGATTCAGCTAGTATTATATAATAAAAGAAACGAGACACAATATATCAGTGTAGCAGCCGGCGCCGTGTTAGTCGATTATGTTTCGTAAAATGAACTCCACTTTTGGCCATGAGTCCTTGACCGCATGGAGTAACGCACACCGGTGTAAAGGTATGATAAATTATCAATTTTTTTTTCAGTCCGTTAAATGTTGCGTTAATATACATACAATTAAAAACTTGAAATATTACGCGAATTGAAAGTATATATTTAAGATATATTATTAGTAAGTATATATTTAAGGACAGTCACAATGTACACATTTGAGTTATGCATACACAGTTAACGAAACAAGTTTAAATGCAAAGTTTTATTAAAAACAAATCTCAGACGACCTGAAGTCAAATGACAGATATAATAAAAATATAAGTTACTCGAATGGAAAGCTTGATAAACTATTTTTATTTGATGCTATAATTATAATTTACTATATACTACGTAATAAGCAGAGAGATGGTTAAATAAGACGTTACATGGAATAATGTAAAACAATAACCACTAATTGAAATAATAAAATTGTTATGGCTCTATCGGAGGTAGTCGTTTAACATTATTCAACGTGTAATAAGTTATATAAGTGTTAGGGTGTCCCATAAGTTTCTTCCCTTTTTTTGATGCGAAATGAATATACGATATTAATTGTTTAATATTGATTTATTATGTTATATTTGAACCTTTCTGTTCCATAACCTTCTTCCATCTCTCAGAAAGCCTCATTATGCCCTTTCCAAAACAGTTGAGGCTTACTTTCATAATATACGTTTAGGTGCGTTTTTATTTCGCTTATGGATTTGAAAGATTTACTACGTAGAGAATTTTTCTAAGGAGAGGAACTAGTAATAATCGGATAGAACAAGGTCTGGGGAGTATGGAGGGAGAGGTAAAACGTCCTAATCAAACTGTAATAATTTTTGCCTTACGGTCAACGCAACATGCGGTGTTGCGTTGTCGTGATGGAATAAGACACCTCGTCGGTTCGCCAATTCTGGCCGTTTTTCTGCTATGGCGGCTTTTAGTTGATCCAGTTGATTGCAATATTTGTCAGCATTGGTCATATCACCTTGAGAAAGGAGCTTGTAGTACAGTACACCCTTCCAGTCCCACCGAATGCACAAAAGAACCATCTTCGGATAAAGCTCAGGCTTCGAAACGAGGACCTATTTTCTTTAGATCTAATGTGTTTTCGATGCACATTTTGATACAAAATCCAGGTCTCGTCTCCAGTGACAAGACTCTTTAAGAATGGATTTCTTTCGTGTCGCTGAAGAAGCAAATCGCATGTGGATATGCGATTTGCTTGCGATTTTTAGCAAGGACAGTCTTGATAATGTCCATATCCGTCGTGATAATGTCCATATCCGTCGTTGATCGGCGGCCCCTGTAGTCTTCATTTTTCAAGTCGAAGTTGCCAGCTCTAAATTTCTTAAACCAATTCTGGACGGTCTTAATAGTCGTAGCACTACTTACCTAACGGTGCAAATCTCGTATGTAGTGTCTTTTCCACTATTGCTTTTTTTAAAGCAATGAAGCATAACATGCCGCAAATGCTTTTTTTGGCTCTCCATATGGAATTATATAAAAAAAAAATTTAAAGGAGACTTTGTCACCAACGAAACATACTCTGAAAGAACTCTGGGCGACTGAAACCGATGCTATAAACGGCTAAGAGGTAAGCCTGCATGTTTATATCAACGTAGCCAGTTAGAGTCATTCATAGCGTGTTGAGGAAGAAACTTATGGACACAATAATAACACATAAGTGCAGTACGCATGTCTCCTTGAAACATGCGATGATGCAAAACAACAGTTCTAATCTACTGTAGGCAGCCTCCGAGCTCATGTCTTACAAAAAAAAACTTATTTTTTAACTTTTCTCGATACCACAGAAATTAAAGCCGGCTTGTTACTAATATGATAAAAAAATATTAAATACCTTCTGAACATAACTACATGACTTAGAGAAATAAGTAATTAGTTCATGGTTTTCAGATGAAAAAACGTTTGTCGCAGTTAGACTAGTGCGGTCGCATACATTTATGGCATATATCCGTCCAATTTGACTAAAATCGATCTTCATGCAAATTGACTTTTGTCATTTTTGTACGTATACAATATTGTAGAATGTTTTTTTGATATCCATTAGACTTGTCTCACACATTCTAGATTCAAAAACATTAAAATTCCACAATGTTCAATAATACATAACAAAAGAAGAACAGAGAGAAATAAAATGAAATTAATATGATGCCTATACTCGACTGACTCGCGGATAATTAATACTATTATAGTATTGATAAGTGGAGATGGATTTGTGCTCCCTTTTATATTTAGAGCCTATAAAGCACAGGTTAATTAATAAATCAAATCTTTAGGTATTTAGAACCTAATAGGTGTATTATGATTATTTCCCACATTAACTAATTAACGATTAAATTACTTAGCATTGTTGATAAATTGAACGATATTTTAACAAATGTATTATGTAGAAAAAGGGTGTTACAATAAAGATTTTTTGTAATTTTTTTGTCGAAATCATTGTGTCTATTAACGAAAATGTTTATTGCATACAAGGGAGGAAATGTTGATAGAAAATCTTATTTGAATATAATTGAATTACATATTAAATTTGGCCGTGCCATAAAAATCATCATCATCATGGAATAGTTAATAATTGTTAATATCATGATATTAACAATTATTAACCATTCCAATTAGTGAAAAGAAAACAATTTTTCTGGTATGTAGCACAGCGATATCCGCTGGGACTTGGAAACAAAATGTCAGAGTAACATTTTGGTGGCGGCAAGTTTCGTTCCGCATCGTTTTACATTCTCCCCACATTTCACAATTCTCGGTGTTTTGAAAGAACATGTTATTAAAGGTAAATATCAAAGAATATTATAACAAAACACAAAAGTTATTGACTTGGAAGTAATTTCTTTTACGATTTCCTGTACCTCTTGTGTATTAAAGAGCTTTTTATACAGCTTCATTAAAATGACGCTGCAAATATTGATGCGATTAATAAATATTGATTCTGTATCAGATTACCCAATTGAGTAATAAAAATTATGAGATACAATTGAAAAATTTCGAACGTTGTACCGGAATCTCACATATTTTAAATACAGATAATCTTCCTGTAACACGGTCGATAGGTTCTTAGATAATGCGGATTTGTGTGTAACCTTGTATGATATCCAGAGCAAGTATAAAAGGGCGGGATTTACATTTCAAAAAGTTATTAAAAGGTAATAGTGTGAAATAGTATGTCGAACGTCAATAAGAACCCCTGTAGAAATAGTTTTGTACAAAGTTTCTTGTAACTTGTGATAGCGCGACATCGTATTACAGAAAGCTTTTGTAGAAGTGGCTTCTGCAATTTATGAATCATGTTAAAACAATACCGTGTAATGAGATACAGTGCTGTAAGGAGAGTTACCTTTACTTACATAGTTTATTACATAACTGTACGGGATGGGGGTCTAAAAATTATATATAATTTTTTTGTTTCTTTTATACGAGTATTATTTGATTATGGTAATACAGATGTAATGATAAATATGATACCATGGTGTGTTTATACGGTACAGATCCGCTTTAATTAGATAATATAAACAAAAATTAGCAAATATCTTTCTTAATGACCCATAAAGTCGTTTTTTTCAAAATTCTGTTTAGGAGACATTGTAACCGAATTATCCAAAAAGTGTTCTAAGTAGCACTCCGCTTTAAACCAGCGACAAAGATATCATCGTTTCGTCTACTCGTTGTTTATAGCAATAAAAAATGTTTTCTATGCATGTTTTGAATGCCAAAGAAAGGAACTGTCGAAAATGGTACATATCCAATTATCTCCTCACCGCAAATTCTTTTTAAGACCATTCATGAAAAAGCTGTTAAACTTATGTTGTTTAGTTTTCGCTCCGATTAGTACATAAAAAATATTTTATTATTCCTTGTAAGCGTGAATTAAAACTACACACGAATTTAAAAAATATGGGAAATCTAGATCAAACCCAAGCCTCGGAGATTCTTCCTCATTATTAATTTTAAGAATAAGTCAAGATATTAATTCTGCTTTAAATTGTCCCATCTCTCAAATAATAATAAAAGTTGAAAAAAAGAAAGCGAAAATGCGAAATAGTTTATTTCACAAGAATTTGTCAACTTATCGATTTAATATGAACTTAATAGTCAATTACAAATATATTTTTTAAGATAATTCTGTCACATTTATCATTATGATTAGAAGAACGACATAACACGCCACACGTTATGTAAGCAATGTTTGCAAAATAATTTATTGTATGCGAGCGAGAAGTCTCTGCAAGAAACGTCGTTTCCGCTCAATGAACTGCGTGCGCCGCCAGCATAAAACAAAAATACAGCGGACTGCCGAAACTCTCATACTCATCTTCTTGCACAACACTAATACAGGCGATACATTGAAGGAAAGATATTTTACAGCAACAGGCGGCATTGCAAAATTTTTTGTTGGTGATTTTACACAGAGTAAATCAATTCTTTGCACCTTTCACGACAAGTATCAATCATCTAAGACAATCCACAAAAGAAGTGTCAAATGAGCGTAAATCGTTAGATAAACGTTCATTTTTGAATTATCTAGATCGTTATAACAATTTTAGCTACTCTTATTTTGCTAATGATACTATAAAAGAAGAATGTGAACTTTATGTTTTATGTAAATTAATTAAACAAGCTTCCTTAATATCCTAATAACAACAGTTTAGTTAAATTATTGTTGAAAATCGTATTTTATCATTTTTAATATCAAAAAATGGTAGTAAGATCATCTAATGATTAGTGCTGTCATATCAACACTACACACTACATAAGGAACAAATTAAACGTCACGGGGAACCATTGATAAACTAGGATGCTATGTAATTTTGTGGATAATTTAATGGAAAATTGGATTGGATTGAAAAACGGACATTAAATGACGAAAATTTAAAATAGAAAAAAAGCTTGATATTTGGGTGCATCATGAACTTACTGAAAGAAACTTTATGAACTGTGTACTCGTTTGTGGTTCTTTCTTACGTCGTAATGAAACCGAACCGTTTTTGAAGAAGCTGATAACTGGTGATGAAAAGTGGATCACGTCCGACAAGAACGTGCCAAAAAGATGGTGGTCAAAGGCCGGTCAGGCTTCACAGACTGTCGCGAAACTCGGGCTAAATCACAACAAGGTGATGCTGATTGTATAATGGGATTGGAAGGGCATTATTCATTATGAACTGTTACCCCCAGGCAGGACCATTGATTCTAAACGGTACTGCGAACAACTAAAGAGAATAAAGTAAAAAGTTGAGAGAAAGCAGCCGGAATTAATCAACAGAAAAAGTATGGTTTTTCACCATGATAACACTAGACGTCACACATCTTAAGCCACTGAGCAAAAATTACGAGAGTTTGGCTGGGAGGTGTTAATGCACCCGTCGTGTACTCCTGACCTTGCACCTTCATATTTTCACCTGTTCAGGTCTCTGCAGAATTCTTTAGGCAGTGTCAAGTTAACATTACGAGAGGACTGCAAAAACCAATAGTCGCAGTTTTTTGATCAGAAGCCCCAAAATTTTTATAGCAATGAGATCCTACCTACAAGATGGTAGAAATTTTACCAAAAAAAGGGCACCTACATATTTTAGTCAAATACAAATAAACTTTGGAAAAAAACCTTTTGAATTTGTATATAAAATACGAAGAAACTTTTTCCCCAACCTATTATAATAAAATTTTGGTTATTATTATCATTTAATATCTTCTGTCAAAATAAACGTTAGCCACTTTTGTTTTGAAAAATAGTTTTTTTTAATTATATTCTTTGCAGACATAAAATAAAATATTTTACCATAAAGTATACGTATTTAGTTATAGAAGATTATTTGCAGCTTTCGGTGTAATAGCAAGAGCATCGAAACTTAGAAACCGTTATGGTAAACTATTTCTGGGTTGCTATCAGATCACTGTGCGAAAGGGCATCTCTAAACCGGCTTTTATTACAACTAAATTCCTTTCAAATGTTATAAGCGTCAATTTAAACTGTGAATTTATTAAAATTTTTACATATTACTATTTACATAATTTAATAATGAACGGATATTCCATGATTATGGTCAGCTTTTTAAGGAACGTAACTAAGAACATTTGTACACAGTATTTATAATATTTCATATCAATTTTCATCTTAAAACACATATAGATTAATATCTGTTGAAATCACAGTCACATAACGACTTCGACAGCTTCGTTGGGCTCTAGTGGATACATTAATTAGGTAGTTGATACTATAAATAAACAATCTATTAATTTTTACACTACTTAAATTTTGAAAAAGAGAAATTTAAAAAAGTCACCACATTGACATTTTTAAACACAATAATGACAATTTCCATAAATCATTTTTATCAAGTGTTTTCAATAACCTTTAAGATTTTTTGTTCTGTATTGTACTAAATTCATTATAAACCTAATAGCTGTGTGGAACTACAGGTGATTACAAATTCTTTTCTTCTTTGGAATTAAATTTTTCATTGATTGACAGGTCTATCACCTCAAATCATTATATATAACATAATACATAAATATATTCAATACAATCACAGTTACAGGAGGATAATAAATAAGTAGAAATAAGGAAAAGAAATAAGTAGAAATAAGGATAAGAAATATAATTGTACTAAACAGTGGTCCCAAAATTCGCTAAAAAGATGCCTTATTAGCGACAGTACGTATCTTAGAAAAAATTTTATTCCAGTGTGACAGAAAGAGCAATGAAAGAAGAAAGCAAAGAATTATAAAGGAACATACCGAGGAAGTAATTCTCGTTTAATAAGCGTAAATATTATAAGTGTAAATATTTATGTTCATATCATGCAATGCACAGATGCATTTGTTTTATAATCGAAAACCATATCACGATTATCCTTATCATGGTGTTTATCATTTCCACAATACCTTAACACGTATTGTATAATATTATAGATGTTCTTATAAACGTCGCGATTTTTAAGACAAATGTTTCATGTGATGAGGTCATTTATAATGTAGGCTAACGGTTAACTACTTGATGTGACCTTGTGAATCAAGCTTCCGATAAGGCAACGGCGTTCGATGCCGAATGTCGGCCAATGTGCCGAGCATCACTAACTTGTACTTAGGTTAATTTGCATTTGCGGCTCTTTGTACAGTACTTTTGTTATACAAATTAACACGTTTGTATGTATTGTTAGAAGATAATTTAAAAACGTGTTATACAATATCCATTAATAACTATATAATATATAATAACTATAACAGTAAAATTGGTTTGCGATTTTGTATGAAAAATATATACGAATACATTCTACATAACGGAAGTAATCGAAGAAGAATTGTACACTAGTAGATATTTCTCCACTAAAAATTGTGGTACATGTATTTACTTAACTAATACGTATGTATATATATACATATATACATAATATATACATAAAGCAATCGTAACATTTTCCTAACTTCATTATGTTAATAAAAGTACGGGAATGAATACAACTAATCAATGTAAGTAACATCATAAGTAATGCTTTTTAGTCACAATTATAACTGGAACCACACCCGCCCTGCGTGACCTGGATGACTGCATCAGTTTACTTAATGGGTGTAAATGAATGTGGATTTCATTTCGCTAGAAAGGTTTAGCGTGTTAAATAATTAAGTTGGACATATGTACGTAATTGTAAAAGTGGATGTTGTTAGTGTGATTGTGGGCGTGTGGTGGCTATTCCCGTGTGTGTGTTGATGTGATTAGACATGGGAGTGGTTTCGATACTCCACTCCTATTAAACATGTATAAGTTAGATAAATGCGCTTTGCACTTTGGATAGAACTTTTACTGTACTTCTTTTTGGGATTCTGTATCCAAAGGGACAAACGGAACCATATAAATGAGACTCGACCGGCCGTCTGCCGGCAGGCTTTATCTCAGTAACCGTAAAACGTAAAAAGTTAAAATATTCACTGATTGTTTATATTTCTTGCCACTACCACAACAAACGATAAAATTAAAATAGTACAAGAAACGTAATTTTATTTATAACAATATACTTTTTATTGTGCATTTCGACTACAGTTGTAACTTACTCAAGTCTCTGACTAGAAATAACATAGATATGATTTTTTAATAAATATTTTTCTAAGCAGTTAAGCATGTTTGACGGCTATGTCTATCACAGATAAATTTTATGGATCAAAAGTCACATTTTTTTAACATTAGTTGCTTTTTTTATTAACAGGTTATATAAAGGATATTAAGAAAAACTATACAATTTATATTTTTATTGGAGGGCACTGCACAAATATCATTTGATCACTTAATTTTTATAAGAAATATATATTATGTAAAATAAAATGTAACTAGATTATTACGTTACATTTAACTAATAAAAATAATATAAAACATAAATAGTTGCGATGTCGATTTCTCATAAGGTATAACAAAAATTATAAATAATGAAAGGTCCTGCTTTGGCACAGTTGGTGTCCTTTTCGTTCCAAGAGAATATGCAACTAGCATTCTTGGCTCAATACCGCAAATAGTACGAGATGATACAGTTTATTTTATTACTTTAATATATTTCGTACACACTACTATATTGTTTTTTATTATATGAACAGAAATAACGATTTTACAATGTAGGTCATCCTAAAATAAATCGATCTCCTATAAAGATTTTAACCCGTTTCAAGTTAAACTGCAAAAAATAGAGTGTTTATCAAACAACTACGACCAACTTCTGACCAACCCTGTCCATTAACAAGACAAATAGTATAAATATCAGTTATATAGAAATAATTATATAGTATATAGTATAAGTATCAGTACAAATTTTTTCTTATAAAAAAGACTTCACAGGTATATTAATTAAAATAAAAAAAGTAGTAAAAACGAAGGATGAAAAAACAAAACAGAAAAAACGAAGCTTTTTTCAATATATAGGTAAACTCAGTATGCATAAAAGTAAAATTCGATTGTCTAGTTAAATTAATGTGACTTTACATTTCGGTGACACAAATTTCATCGTTGTTATTATCAGTCCACAGCGATATACAGGCTTCTCCGCAATCGCCATATACGACAACTTTCGTTTTATTCACTTTTGACTGACGCTGGAGCTACATGACTACTGAAGTTTGGATGGTGGTAAGTTTTTCGAAGCAGTCTGGCTGTGGTCTAACAGAGAGCCAGAGTATTCTAGACGAGCACGTTTTGGCATATATAGTCTCATCGAAATTTAACATCGTGGGAAATTAGGGTCAAGCATAAGTTATCGGCAATGATAAAAAAATACTTTTTTTTTATTTCAGCAGTGATAATTATTATAACTACCGAAAACAAATACGTCAACAATGTTTTATGAACTTACTAAAAACAAATCTAAACTTTTTTAGAACCGTAAAATGGAGATTTATTTAATGATAAAAACACATCATGGACCTTGTATTAAGTGCTTACACATTTAGCGTGAAAATCTAGTGGAGGAACTCGTCTACTCTTACCACCTTGATACCTCGATGGTGTGTATCTTAGCCCGTTAACAAACGAACCTTCTCAAGAACTGTCCTTCAGAAATATTACCAAACAACCAATTACAAGAGTATGTGTGCTGGGTCTATGTATATTCCACGTAATATCCTTTAATTTTGTGAGAATACTTTAGTTTTACTTAGGAACCAAAACTAATAAATCAAAATAAGGTTAAGTTATATTTTTTAATGAATAATCTCTATTTATTACTAACAAGCAAGAGAAAAAGACTTTCTATGTAAATATACTTTTTGTTCGAATTTTATTTAAAATGGTAAGTTTTAAACAACGGCTCACATGTTATTTTAGGCCATCTTTTGAAACAATTTTATTACTGTCTACTTTTCACAAACCTTGAATATTTTAGAACACTCTGGTATGTTTTAGACTATAGTTTATTCATATACATTTACATAGAGGACAACGGCTTATTTGCATGAAATGCATATTTAATAAGGTTGAAATGACATCGCATGAAAACTGCAAGGGCTTAAGAAAGTAATTAAACTACGCTACATATATTATATTAATAAATTCATATATTTTTAATCAAAAGTAAAATAAAAGCCAAATGATATGATTACGAACTTTTATTGGGTCAAATACAGAGATAAAACACGTGAATACTTGTGGTATTTTTTAGTTTCACCTCTACTAACTTAATACACAAATGTTGCATTTTACATCAAGTTATTTAAGTTCTGTTGTAATATAAAAAAATCAACGATAATATTTTTTGTTTCTCCTTTTCGTCGACTTCAATATACCCATAGAAATGAAGAGTGCTCGTAAATATTAGAAAAAAAATATAATTTTCTAATAAAACTTTGTCATAATTAGAATTAATTTTATTTAAAAGTTTATTTTTTTATCGGAAGGTACTTTGGTTGATCCGTGTCAATTAAAGAAAAAAACATGAAGCCAATAATAAAATAACAATCTTAAATCGAATGTACATTAATATACGGCAAAAGTACAAACGTCTCAGCCGTCATAGGCTAGGTTTATGAAAATAGCACTGGCATTAGAAATAGCTTTATAGCTAACACGGTGCGCGTATTTAGGTATGGTTGTAAACAGGAGACCGGCCGAAGTAGTTGCCTAAATTGTTGGCTTTATGAGCCATAGGGGAATTAAGGTCAGAGTGCGAGTTCTTTATGAGTATAGCACGCTATAAAATTTTATAATTTAAAAGAAAAAAAAACAACAAACTACTTCTATAGACGATACGGGATTTTTTTATTCATTACCAACGTGCGATTCTCGCTATTAGAGGTATTAAATAAAATAGTTTCAAAGGTTATTTTAATATCTAAGAAGTGCTAAAGAAAAAGGACTAGCTTCTTACAGAAATATGTATGATGATTATATACTTAGTCAAGCCATAAGTTCTGTTACAAAGGAAAATGTATTTTTTTTTGTTATAAAGTAATGTAATATTACTTAGATTTATACCTACATATTTATTAAAGTCTCAGCAAAAAATAAAAAAATATTCTATTAGAAATGGCCACCTTTGACTTTCATTTTGTTGGCTTGGCATTTCATTTCAGGCCTTAGTCGAACCTATGAATTTACCCACTGCTTTCAAGGAAAATTTCAATAGAGCATGCTCGAAAGATTTTTTAAGACTCAATGTCCCCGTGTCGTTTAGAACCATGTCCTCTAAAACCATAATTTAAAGTGTAAATGATTGAGGTCTGGGCTAGGCGAGGGCCAGTCTTCGTCTCTTATAAAGTCGGGAACGTTGGTTTCAAGCCAAGCTTAGATAGCTCGTGCCTTGTGAC
Source organism: Pharmacophagus antenor (assembly GCA_018245475.1). Classification (NCBI taxonomy): domain Eukaryota; kingdom Metazoa; phylum Arthropoda; class Insecta; order Lepidoptera; family Papilionidae; genus Pharmacophagus; species Pharmacophagus antenor. Next base: position 11,534 of record DWQX01005073.1, read on the forward strand.
CAGGTGCAGAGTCCTACTGGAAAGTCCACGGTATATTTTTAAAAAGTGTATTGCTGAGAGATTTCATAACACAATCCAAGGCTATATCTTGATACACTTTGGCTGAAGTTTTCACTCCTTTTTCACAAAAAATATAGTTTCGCGACTCCTTGATTAGACACGTCCCACAAAACCATTACTGACACTTGAGCAGCTTCTTTAGATTTGTGTTCTTGTTAGAACATTTTATCATTTTGCTTATTGTACTGTTTTTCAATTATGAATTTTTTTTTTTTTGGTAAAGAGGATGTTTCTGTGCCTTTCACCTGCGTATCGCGACAGAAGGCGTTTTAATCGAATTGTAAAGATGATTTAGGACATGTCCTGTATATCGACGATAAGCACCGAGCTTTAGTTCTTGTTTGATAATACGCGACAGAGTCCTGGAGAGAATCTTCAATTCTCGCGATAAGTTTTTTTGCTTTCTAATGGTTTTCGACGAATTCCGGCTTTAACAGCATTAACGCCCCAATCTTTTCTGGTTTTCGACAGAGGAAGTGTTGTTGTTTCTGTTGATAGTACGATATACGAATATACGGCTGACAGCAAGCTTTTGAAGTGTCTGGAATGTGATCGACGGCTCCATATCTACTTTGTGCAAGGCGATAACAGCAATCCTATTTTCTTTAACACCCCATTCCATATTGTAATTTGATATTGAACACGATATGTAAAATGGCGCGAAATCGAAATTTTTACAATAATTAACGTGTTCCAAATTCGAAATAATTCAAAAGTGGAAAAAAAGAAAAGTTTTTATGTAATAGTATTTATGGCCAGACTAGTTATAATGTGACTCCTAACATATTATGTTATGAGTGACATTCCGCATGACAGTAGCTTGGTACTGAGAGTGAAATGCTTTATTTCAAATTAGTCTCCTACAAAACCTATTTTAAATTAGTAAGTAGCGATGTTCAAACATTGTTGGTATCGAATTAAAGGAAATCGTAGGTAGTGAAGTTAAAATTATAATTATATATATGGACCGGTTATTTTGAAAGTGGTGTAAGTCCATTTTCTATTGTTTTGAGAAAATTAAAGGTTACTATATTTAAAAATACAGGCAAATCATATGAGGTCTGGCATTGTTTCTATTGTTTTATCAACATTCAATTTGTTTATATAAATTTGTTTGTGGCTAATTAGACTACGATAACACATATTTATGTGCTGTAAATGGACTTACACCACTTTCAAAATTTGACAATAGTAAAAATCGTTTAATTTCAATTTTGAAAAATCAAATATCGTTTAAAATATACTTCATTTTAATATAATTTTGTTTACAAATACGCATAACAACAGATAAAATTTTATTTTAGTCGGCAATTACATTGTCATTACAAGATACTAATTACAAGAATTTACTTATTCTCTGCATGTGGTAGTGTTTCAAAATATGCATGATGTACCGGAGGTATATAGGGTAGTAGCTGCTTCGTGTCTTTATATTTTTCGTACGTAATAGGTCTGGCACTTTGGCACAAAGGCTCCAAGACGATTTTTTTAAATTTTAACGGTCTTCCAGGACGTCGAGGTAATAAATTGACAATTTTAAATTCTGCGTCCGTCATCGTTGTTTTATAAAAAGTGGTATATGGTGCAATTTTGAGAAACCTCAACCAATATATTTTAAACCAATTAACCTGTTCTCCATTAGTATTTTTTTATCTGTTTTTTAATTGTATTTTGTAGATTTTTTGTTGAAATGAAATTATTCTGTTTCATTTCATATAAAATGAATTTATCTTGTTTTCTACATTGTGCTATTACATTATAGTAATCTTGTGGTGTGTACACAAAATTCATTTTTCCATGTCATGCCAAAATCTGCATCGTTCGGAAGGTATGAATACCCCGAGAGTAAATATTTGTGGTCATTGTCTGCATCCATCTGCTATGCCACCTACCTCTGTCAATTGGACTTACACCACTTTCATAATCGATGATTATGCAATTTCATTTACCGACCGATTTTAAGTTGTACAAAACATGGGATTTGTTTGAGAAATTAAACACTGACCAGTTATATATAAAAAAATTACATTAAATTTAGCATGAATTACGTGATAGCACATTTTTCTCAAAAATGGACTTACACCATTTTTAAAATAAACGGTCCATATATATATATATATATAT
>DWQX01005074.1:0-13712 GCA_018245475.1 Pharmacophagus antenor
TGCATTGGTCACAAATCAAAACCAGTATCCACGATGTTAAAACAAAGTTAAATACAAATGTCATGTAATTATTTACTTACTTTACAATTTATCGGATTATCTAATGTATATAAGTATATAATGAATTCCAAATGTTTTTCGTGTAACAAAATGTTTTTTCGGAAGAGCTTACTTTTGTCTTTCTTTTAACGTTTGTTTGATATCAGACTAACTTGATTATAAGGACAAGTTGGACTATTACGTCTTGTTACTTAGTATCAATAACATTCATATGATATGTACCGCTGGGCTCATCAACTTATTACATACATTAATAAAAAAATAATTATATTAATTCCAAAGTAATTGCTCATCAATATGTACATGTCAATGGATATCAAAGATTAAATTTTGTAATATGAGCCAGACAAATGCCAATAATATTTCGTCTATGTAGATATTTTCACATCGTCACCCCTCAAAGTTTAATAAACGGAGTGTAAAAAGGAATCGCTTAATGTGAAAAGCGCCCGTTTACGTTTTTGATGATATTTATTTGCTTTTTTATCGTTTAATTTAACTTCGATTCCAACTGATACTAGTATTAAACGACTATGAGACCGTTGATGGTGAAGTGTGTTGTCCAATATACTTCTGGCTCTCACTGGTAGTAGTTAGCCAGGCAAATTGAAACCGGGAACTTCCGCGTCTCAAGGCTAGTTATAAACCGACATTATGGAAACAGTCAAAAAAAATTGGAAGCTTTATGTAGTCTTATTTTACCATCCTCATATATTTCGTTATAGAACTTTTCTGTTGGGCTTCCTAGATTCAATTATATTGTTGATTAAATTCTTTTTTTCGCAGTGGTGGAAATAAGTATTTCTGTTTGTAACTGAGGTACTATTAGAACAAAATTGAATCGTAGCGGGTTAACTTGTTAATATTTGAAGGATTCGCAAGGGTTAAATATAAGTTTTGAGTTAAATTTAAAATAGTAAGCGTTAATCTATTATTATTTGATTAGATTATAATGAAATAATATATATTTTGGGTGTGAATTATCTTTTGTTACACATTAACCTTTCATGAATGGTAAATTATACAAAGTTTATTTATTTATTATATAAACATGTTATGTTTTATATTTTTCTTAATACCATCTACATAGGCTACCTATACTGAGCGAATCTGACATATTCGTAAATGTCAGCAAAAGGTATTTTAACGCATTAATCTAATTTTGTGCCAAGCTTAAATCAAAATGCCTACCGCTCTTGGTATACGATAGCTTATTCTATTACGGGGCGAAGGCTGGTTTAAAACAAATTCCGAATCCGGTGAAAAGCTCTCTGCGTGAAAGAAAACGGGTCAAGCAGGCATTAAGCACTCGCTTCTGTAAATGCGGTTTCGTGGTTGTTTCACAAAAGTTTTGCTTTCTTTTTTTATAAATGAGTACGTATTGTTTTACATTTAAACAGCCGCGCAAAGATAAAGACAGGAGTGTGAATCTCATTTAATATCGTGCTATTAACCGAGGTTCTTTCTTCAGTTCGCACTTTTGTACCAACGCGTAGTTTTCATTTCTTAAACTGAAATCGTTTAAAATTGAATATATATATATTAATGTGTTTTTTTTTTTACTCAAGAAACAGTAAATCTTCGTACTAAACTCGATTACGAAAATCTCTCTTTTATAGGGAACCGTCTACTGTTTCGGAGAATGGTATTTTAAATTATTATATGCTATCATGCTATCATTTGTACTTTTAAAGGATATACTTATCTATCCATTTGTGTACAATGATCTAAAACACGTGAAAAACATATAAAGAATATAATTTTTCTAATTTATAAAATTAGATATCAGAATATGCAAAATTTTAGTTAAGTAATGTGTACTGTATAATTTTTGTAGTAGTTACTTTGCGTGAAACATTTTGTGTACTAAAAAAAACCTAATAAAAGTATTTTTTTCTTCTTCGCCCATCACCTATTGAACGTTATGGGAAACAAGTTTAGAGATTTGATGTGGAATCATTTGTAAATAGGTTACTTATTTTCGGAATTTCCTTAGATCAATTATATTTTAAAATTTCGTTTTGTGGACATATTTTTTCGCTGCAAAAGCAAAAACATGGATATGGATAGAATGTAACTAAAACAACATTCGATATAATATATTAAAAAAAAAAGATTTTTTCATAATTTAATTAAAAGTTTAATTAATGCTCAGCGAAGCGAGCGGACAATGAGTTTAAATATTTATGAAATTTTCGTAACAATCTTCCTAAAATATATATTATTTTTAGTTACAAATTTCAGACGTAATTTAATTTAATAGAATCTCTCTTAGCCGGAGCTCCATGGCAGAATAACTTGATAATATTTTCATCTCAACGATAAATTCGAGATTCATTATCCAAGAAATATTTTTGAAACCCCAAGCATCATCCACTTGTAAAATCACCAGCATAAATTATTATGAAACGTATAATGCGCGAGATAAAAATAAAGTCAACTTGATTTTGTGCTTTTAAATTTTTCTCTGCTTGTTAAAAGCGATAGCAACAGTTTTTTAAATAAAAAAAAATTGTTGGAATAAGTTCGATAAATACGAAACTAATGCCATGATTTAATAAAATCTTGTTGCAATGTTATTTTAATTGATATTGATATTTTTTATCTTTAGTATTTCGGTTAACTCTAACGAGTCATATTTGACAAACTATATTATTTCTATTAACACGTTTAACGGCTCCACCTTTGACGCGATGAATATTGTAGTATTCCATGTGAACTAGACCTGAACTACAGCTTAACGTTTTACCGTTGTATTAACAATGTTAGTAATGAAAAATTAATATACTTTGACATTTAGCCACCCTATATACAACACTTTAGTAACATGTAATTCGTCGTGTAAAAAATATTTAATAAAAATAAATGCTATTAAGCAAAATAATAAAATTGCAGAGTCTATATTGATAAATTATAAACAACGGCCTTAAACGAGTGCAAACATTTCCAACTGTCATTTCAAAGATGCGACAGATGGGCTATTAATTATAGTCAATTCCGAATAAAACGCGAGGACTATGTTTACTAAGGGCAAGCCATAGAAACATGCAAAGATTTAAGAATCGCCTGCACTTAATGCGTAACTTCTCTTCTAGCTCTTGTAGCTTCTTGGTTGTTTATTCTTCCAGTGCTTGGAGAGACTTACCTCATTTGCTTTTTTATATTTGTTTGATGTTTTCTCTGTTAATCTTTTTAACGACTACAGCTTTATAGGTCACAGGGCTCACGAAACCAGTGATATGTGAGCTAATTTTAAATAAAAGGTAAGTTGAGTGGAAAGTATCGCAGGTGAAGAGTGATGGCTCTTGGTGAGGTTACGTGATCGTGTCTGAAAGCGGCGTGGTGGACCCTGTCAATGACTATCGTTCACCTGTGTAGCAAACAGTAGGGTGAATGAACCGCCACCGAATATGAGTGTAGTGTATGTTGCATACTGCGTACACGTGTCGGTATTACGCGGTATTTTGTGGCGAGTGCAGCGCACGATGGATGTGGTGTGTGGGTAAGTGTTGTTAGGCGTGCATGAAGTCTTATGCGGAAGAGGGGCTTTATTTGTGTTGAGCGTGTCTAATTCGACCTCTGCTACTGGACTGACTAACAAGTTACGCGGGCGACGCAATACTGGTGGTAGTTCTCGCTGGCTGCTGCTGCTACTGCTGCTGGGTACGGAGAAGTTTGCGCTGTTAGTCGTTTCGACGTATATTACAGCTTCATCTGATATTGGCTTACGAATACGTTGATCCGTGAGCTCACTGTCCTCGCTGGCCGTTTTTGCGTCCTATTTATATTAATCGATCGCGGCCAGCTACCAATCCCTTTCCCTACCCCGCTTGCTTTTTTCTAAATTATCCAGGTTGTTCTTATAATTCTTACGTAGTCGTGAGCTTAATAAAATATTACACACCACAACATAAGTTTTTAGTCATTTCTTACATAGTCTCAGAAAAATTTCAAAAAGTATTTTTCTCTTCCTCGCACCGCCCCATTATAAATATAAAATTGCGAAAAAAGGCTGGCGCTTGTCAGTCGCTCCTGCGCGCTGGTATGGGCAACATGTGGTAAACCTGGGGGAATTATAATTAAATTACATCTAAATGATATACTTACATAATTTAACATTTCGAAATTAATTATTTATAATTATAACAATAAACATAAATTATTCAATAAAATATCCTAAAGTAATTACGTACAAGCGAAACTAATTCTTAAATTTCTTGGGTCCTTGGTCTAAACTTATTCTATATCCATTTATTATTAATCTAATCTCTTCCTATACCCGTTTAAATTCAGTTAGATGTTGGTAATTATTTGAAGACTTCATATCTAATCTGAATTTAACTCCTTTAAATTGTAAACTTAAAAATTATTGCTCGCTATCCTTGCGGTATAGCGCGGATGCCAGCAGTATGCGCTACACTAGTTTGGGAGGTTTTCATGCGTCGTGTTCAATTACATAATGTATATTTATTCTGGATATTTTAGTGTTCGTCATTACGGGAACATTGCCAAATAAGAACCTGCGGTGATGTAGTGTGTATAACCGCATAGCAAAAATGCCCTGTTAACTTGAAACGAAAGTTGAATCTTTCCAAATATTTTTTAAATTGTGTATGCACCATAAATGTGTATTTCATAGCAAAGTTATTCAAGTTAATCACACATTATTGTGTCATTCTTATTTTAAGTTAATTTTTACACAGGGCATTAAAATAAATGTTAAACACGAATGTTGAACATGTAATAAAAATAGCAATCCTATTTTATATATGTTATTTTCGTGGTTGTACTGAAAATTGTAAATTATTTTACGGTTTCATAACAGACTGTCTGACTACAAAAATATTCGAATTTCTTTAAATAATTCCACAATTTAAAGGGTATTTATTTCACTATTGCTTTATTTTGAATTGTAAAATAGCATTTTGGAAAATGTTAATTTCAGCTCAATATCCAGTTTTTAATTTTTATTTGATTCAAACTAAAGTATATTTAATGAAATATTTACTGTGATAAATTTATTTCACTATATATAACGGATATTGAGACATATTTTTTTAGTAAGAAGTTTTGGAAGAAGTATTTTATATGTTTTAAAATATTTTTTTTGTATGTACTACGGTCATTAAGCTTGTAAAATTTATAATATTTATATTATTTTTACAATATTTTAAGAAAATCATTAAGATTTTGTTAGCATCTATATTAAAAGGTATAAAACAGTATTTATGTATATTGTGTTGAAAAGTAAATAAATAAGTAAAGTAAAATAGTAAATAAAAAAGTAAAGTATCAAACAGTAACTGTTTCCTAAAATTTTATAACAAATGGATTTTACTTTTGCCACATTGTACAAATATGATGTGTGAATGAATTTTTTTTGTGCGTTGTCTGTGAATAAGCAATTCTTTTAAACTTTATGCAATATCACACGTCTCTTATAATGGAAGGGTACTTCGGTTTTTTACATCGCTTTATGAATATTGCAACGTATGCACGTAGCGTGTAGTTTATATGAATATTTAATGTTATTGTTGAACATGCAATATTAAAGATTGATATTATTAAAACAATTTCAGATTTTAAAATGACATTGATATTAATTACTTTTTCTACACTTAAATTCAATTTGAATGTACAATAATAACTAACTTATTGTGATGTTTATTACCGCTTTTCCTACAATTGTTGCTTAAAACGCTAGTAATTCATTTAAATGAAAGTGACATTTTTAGTACAGTATAGATAATATTATTTTGTTTTCCCTATTTAATATTACCTGTCACTTTGTAATTTATCTAATGATAAATCATAATATTAAATTTCTATAATATTTTGCTAAACTTATAACGACGCTAGAAATGGTTCGTTTTTAAACCTCTTTCACGTGGCAAAAAAAAGAAGGAAAGCGTTACATATTATAAAAGAGATATTTTCATTTAAACAAACACGTCTCAGTCTGAACGTGTGACCTTTGCTCTAGCTGAAGCTTTGCATATCTAAATGAATACCATTCAGGTCCCGGAGGTATATTTCCAAAAGTAGGTCATTATAAACGTCCAGGGAAATTGCACACTGTAGAGAATTTGCAGGAAAATTATTTAAAATTTTATTTATGTGTCTTGATTAATAATAAATAATATTTACGTCAGTACTCGATAAACTTTCTCTATAGGTAACTGTCTGTATGAAGTATTGGCTATTCAGCATGCTTTGTAACAAGAATGTCCTTGGTTTGATTGCAAAAATTTTGTTTGAGCAATTTGGATAGTGTTTGGATTTTTTAAATAGCTTTGTTAGATCACCACCCTTATATTATTATGCTGTAATAGTCAATTTGTTTTCGAAGTATTATGGACCAACACGTTGCACAAACATTAGCTTCGTAGTCAAAAACATGAAGTGATATTAGGGTTAAGTGGTGGCCGTAATAAGTAATCAATTTAACTTTATATAACGGATAGTCCTTTAAATGAAGTAACTTGCGAAACGCCTTTTATTTTTCAGTAGATCTGGATCTGGCATCTTGAGCAAATTTTTTATTATTTTAATTTGTTGGATATCCTACTTTAATCATATTTTTTTTTTCATAAAATATGTAGCCTAGATGTTAGACGATGACGTGATACGGTACCGTTTGCGGTGTAATGTCATATAATTACCTGTCATCATTGACGTCAAAGAGCAAATATAACATATTTTAAACCTTGTTTTAACCTTTTGTAAACAACAATTTTTGTTGTGTGATATACATGATAGAAAAATGATCTTACACATCAATCATCGTTAAAATACATCATATTTTGTTAGTTTATCTATACATCTTTAAGACATCTACTTGACTATATTTTTACAAAACTTACGCCTCTCACTTGCCACTCTTTCTGCTGCGCGAAACACCGTGGCGATTAAGACTCGCCTCTCGCGTTAAAATATGTTACATTTGTTTCTTTTCACTCGGTGATTCTTAGGTCGTGTTGTTGTTGAGTTTTTAACAGCATTTCTACCTCTAAATTTAAATGATTATATACATAAGTTAACGTATAAAACGTTTTCATTTTATCTCTGATCGAGATGGAGAGTTCATTCGACTTGCGACAGTAGATCATAAGTGATAGTCACATCTAAAGTGCAAAAGATTAATTAATAGCCACGAATCTGTGGTCGTATACACAAATGTGTAAAATCTACAGTTAAGAATGGAGTTTTATGCTTATAAGCGACATTGAACCGTAGATTATTTATATTAATGCGTTGTTAAAATTATATCTGTGATAGTTACTGCAATGTAATATTACTGAATCCAAAGCAGAATTATTGCTTGATTGAATTTTATTTAAACACATAACATGTCTCTGTTTTTAAACAAACTCATTGAAAGTTAATGAACGTTTTTATGTCCTATTGGTTGGTGCCCTCGGGACAACCTCGCACGAAACTGTTTAGAAACTTTACGATGTGGTTTTATGTGAATGGCGAACGAATGTCACGTTTTCTAGGCAATAGTGAAGATTTGTTTATGGCTAAAGACACCATAGACCAATGAATAATTACGTTTAAAGTTTACATTGATAAGCTTACCAACGTCTATGAGATGTGCAAGCTTATTATATACGTATACAAAACATTTCCCAAAACTCTTTGTACTTTTAACAATTCTGGACGTTGGCTCCCAGCGCTATATCGTAGCAGAAATATGCATTTGTAAAACATTAATATTATATTTTTAAATATTGTTCAGACTTAAGCAGCATATTGCGCTGAAATAGAGAGAAGGAACATCCACGTGTTATGCTACACTTATGATGTCCCATGAATGTTGCAGCTAAGTGCAACGACTAAAAATTTAAGTACACTTAAAATTTTGCTATAATTTGTAATAAAAAAATTGCTAGTTTAAAACATTTCGTTTTTTTAATTTGTTACATGTAATACGAATAAACGACTAATAGTTTTTATAAATTGAATTTGTATGAATATTTATTTATGTAAAATTACAAGTACATATAAATTTATATTTATCGTAATAATGAACAAAAATAAGATGTACATGTTTTTAGTAGCTCAATTTATATCCATTAGTTTGTATTCTATTCAAACTATATGTGTTATATATGAGAATTGAGTAAGTTAATGTTTCTTTTGGTAATTCTTATAGCTTTGATTTTAACAACTTTCCTTAACCAAAAGTATTTATTTATAATATTTTGTGCAAGTAGGACTCGAACTAACGACAAATTGTTGTTCTGTTGATAATAATAATCGATGACGATTCGCTTTAAATTATCGATTGCTATTTTTAAAATCTACTGTCTGAGGTGACTTGTTAAATGTTTTATACGACAGTTCACTCAACAGAAACTTTTACTTGGTTATTTCTAAAAGTAATAACATATATTTATATTATTTGTTATACCGAATTATGAAAGATAAACCCTTATGCATTACCAGTTTCTTTAAAAACAAAAATACCTGAAATAAATAGAGTATAGGAAGCCAACAAAATTATCCTAAAATGGTTAACATTTAAAAAAAACATTTGCAAATTCGTTTTATCTATGGAGCGGAAGAAAACAATTATCTATTTTTTTATTACGCGCTAATGTAAACGTTTATGAGATTTCTAATCCGTAACAATATTCTTTTAAGCAATCAATCAGATGCGAAATCGAGTGTATAAAAATAAAGCCGCTTCCAAGATTCGACCGGTCTGAGACCCTCGGTGAAAGTACTCTATCATCACTGCGCTTAAATTGTATTAATTTATAGAAAGGAATTTTTATTATTGCGTCTGCTGAAACTGTATTGCAAGCAATCTTATGTCTTATTTGTACCTTTTTAAAACGTAAAATGATGTAATTGATGTTACTTTAGGTCGTATTACGTAGGCAATTGAAATATTAAGGAGATGTAATCATTTGAGTTTTGCATTAGTCTTATAAAATAGTGGTATAAGGAGAATATCATATATCAGATAACTAAAGTTTGAAGAATAATTTTCTTTTTAGACAGTTCTGTGAATATTATACACTTTGTAGCATTGCTTAGTCAACATCCTTAATTGTAAACTTTAATTATTTCTCAAGTTCAATCAATTCGAAAAGTATATTACTTTTGTTACAAATTAATTTATTACTATGCATAAATGATTTGATGCTGTTTTTTGTTAGATAAAATGTTATATTTAATGTTTATAAAGTTGGAAAGAATGATTGTACTACACCTGTTGATGTAAAAATTTATTTTATCAGTTTCTATTTACTGTCGTTTTTTTTTTGGTAAAAAAAGTATTATTGTTTATTTATGACGTTATCGTTGTTTTCCTTGATACGGTCTACATTATCGTTTTATATTTGCCGCTTGTTATTCATATTGATTAATTGCTTTGTCATATGTCTCTAATTTAAAATTACTTATTAATGGTCTCGAAACTTTTCGCTTAATATTAATTGGTTTTTGATCTACGTTAAGAAGTATTAGTAATGAGCGTCTTGTTTTATTATTTTTATTATTATAACACTGAAAATGTTTATGCTGATAGATAACCAAATATTTACGATCGTTAAATTTTCCTAATTATTGTCGTTTTACATAAAACAGTTCTTTTGTACTATCTTATTAAACCTGTTTTAAGACCAGAGTATGGTTGTTTATTGTTATCGTTTATTTACTTTTGTAGTATTTTCAATAATTTATAAAATGAATTAATACTACATATTATTTATAATAGACGTATTTAGTTGTTAATAGTTTCAGTTGTTATTTCTATAAACATTTTTAAATTTATAAATTTATTTTCGTGCTGGAAATTCTATGCTTTTCTCGCGAGATTCAAAAATGGCTTACAGTTCCTAAGTTAAGCAACACTCGGCGCTCACACAGCCAGCGTCAAAAGGCTTACGATGGCAAAAGTATCATCGTATCATATTTATATTTATATATACTACTTGCCGAGTTTTGGTTTAAATATTTTTTCAACAGTCTGGATATTAAATTCAAAATATTGTATTAAATTCTTTCAATTTACAAGATGTGCTATACATAATTCGAGAGAAATGTTTATATTCATTGTCGTTTAATATTTTAGATTTGAGATGTTTTATTACGAATGAACTAATATTATATATTTCATTATGTGTACGATGAATATCGTATTGCAATGGAATCAATAAACGATGACACTCTTGTTATTATATCTAATTAATAGAAAATTTCGTCCTAATAAGATGCTTATTGCATTATACCATGCCATGAAGTTGGTTAAGGTAGCATAAAATACATATAGGACGCATTCATTTATGACATGTGACATCATGCATATGATGATTCATTTGTGGTTTATTTATATAGGTATTGCTTGATTTCAGGAGTGGAAACATGTTAATAAGAATATTATTACCAGTTTTCATAGTTTTTCAAGTATCAACTTGCTAAAGAGATGTAATACATTAATGACGAATGATGTACGTGATGATGACTGTTCATTTTAATTAAATTATTATCATTAATCTTATATTGTTACTCGATAATAGCCTCGCATGAGTCTTTAATTCTCAAATAATAATGCAATGTTCAGATTTAACTTAACATTTATACAATATATTAAACATGGGACTTACCTATTAACTCCAGCCCAGTTAATCTATATGTAGTAACCTTTTTTTTATTAACGTGGGGGAAATGCCTTTCGCATACCTGCCTTCGCGGGTGCAAGGACAGGTTATGTCGAACTTGTCCCGACCAAAACCCCCACGATGTTCCATCACCGCCGCTTTACGATAGGGTCACGGGAACGCTTGCGCACATTCCGCAACCCAGCCAGCACCGGTCGCAATGTGCGGCCTCTCAGAAAAGGTAAACCTCACCTATCCCCCTCCTGGTAAGACGCGCTGGAACACACAACGCGCCTTCCTTTCTAGCCTCTTACCTTCAAATAGGTAACGAATCCCCTGAGTCCGTCACCCAGAGACCATGGCAGCCAAGAGGACAAGCACCCGTTCAAACATAAATCCTCCAAACCTCCCGCGGCAGATTTGATCTTAGGCTCCGCCGCCAACCGAAATTCGGCCGCGGAATGTAGGGTTACTTGTTGTCCCCCGCAGCCCCACCTGGAGTGGCCATCTCGGGCCAGCCCTACGCCTCGGGCCAGCCGAGTAGTTTCCTCTTCGCTTCACCGTGGGTGACCAGGCCACGGTTACTAACCCCTCCACCATGACAAGGTAATAACCAGTTCGGGGAGACATGAAGTAATCTAACCTGACCCATTTTCGTTTAACGAAAATAGGTTATGTCAAGTTAGTACTTTATATAATCCTATATATTGAAGAATACTTTTTAGAAACGCCTTTAATAATAAAAATATAGGGCTGTCAGTCTATATGTTGCTACATCATGAAAGGCTAGCCACGGGACTGGGTTTTATGAAATTTGATATGATAATAATAACTGACATCACCCTGTTTAAGTTAAAACATAATTCTCTTTATTCACGGGAACTTGTAGTTAATTAAGATTGTAAGTTATTACACAATTGTGCGATGATTTTTTTTCTTATATAGTCGATTATGTAATATTATAAAGAAAGAACAAAAGAATATATATTTAGATTTGTATACTCGCACAGGTTCATATGACTAAATTGAATTTGACAATTATTTACTATTAAAAACTGTATTACATTAAATGTAATATTTTAACCACAAAGTTATAAAGGTCAAATGTAAGCGTTATCGATTAGGATTTAAATATAAAATTTTCCAAAAAATCATGCTAAGTTGTCTGTATCTATAAGCACCGTTTGGTTTATCTTACTCGTATTTCTTTAAACTATGGAGTTAACTTCGGAATAGAGGTTTTATGTTATAACTTATACGTAATTTTCTGTGAATGACGAACAATGCAAAAACTAAAACCAAATAATTTGCCCGGCAAAATTTATTTTACATTATACACAAGATTCCATTGGAGTAACAGTAATAGTATAGTAAAAAGTATAAACATTTAAATTTCTTGGTAATTACGAGACGATGATTGAAACAGCAAATTCTATTTGTCTTTCTTGGCAGAATTCCTTTAGGAATTACCATTAAACATTAAAAAGTGAAAGAATTTTATTTACGTACTTGGCTAGGTCGCTCTCAAGGATACCAATGCGCCTGTAATGTTAATGTACTTATTTATAGTTCCCGAAGATCGTATAACATGTATTGGTGCTCATTGTTTTCTCCATAAAAACGTTTTTTTTTTTATTTTAAAATAAATTTCTTTCCTTAAAGATACGGGACGAATTGAATGTTTAATAGCAAAAGGATACATCCTGTATTTAATTACAACGGTCTTGTCTTCTTTATGGTGTCTTTAATAGTTGGACATGTTTGGAGTTTTTTCTGGTCTAAGGCGAGTACGAAATTGTTTCACAGACTTAATCTGCGTACAATTACGGATATATCTATGAATCACGAATTTTTGAATGTACCTGGATAAACGTAAACTTGTGAATTTTTCCGTCATTATTGTTTGCTGAAGTCTGCACGGTTGATTACTGAGGATGTGGCCGAGATGCGTTATTTTTTATTCCCTTGTATTGTCTGAACAGTTATAAATTGGGTTACGTTCATCACACTGAGATATAAAATAATGACTGGTTGGCATTTTTACCAACATCAACTGAACTTTATTAGAGCTACTGCTACTACTGCTAGCTGCGTACGTCGAGACTTAAATTTAATATTTCTACCGTCGGATCACTTTCAAATGTTGGAACGGTGAAATATATGGAATCGTTGTAGCGTAACCGACTCAATGTGAATTTACAACTCCACCGTCAATACTAATCGTATTACGAGGTCTATCGTTGTGCAATAATAAGCCGATATCCATCCACTATAGCCACCAACATAGTTTACATATAAAACTTATTAATGGAAGTGTAAAAATACACCCTAACTATCTTTTTGATACTTATTGAAGTATATCGATACTCACTAACTTTTCCCTAATAATATACATTAATATTTCGTTAGTGTTTATGGAACAGTATTATTTCAATTTTACAGTGACACGAAGTATAAGCTAATAATATCTTTAGTAATTATTCGTTATCATCGTTACAATCGCATAGGAATGTTATTAAAAGTTTGAAATATTTATTTTGAAATCGCCGACATCAAGCATATTTTCTTCAAATGTCCAAATCAAACGTTAATTTTTCATAGATTAGTATTGGCAAGTAAAATAGAAGTATACGTCCCGTAGCTACTCGTGTGATTTGATTAAGTACAAAAAGTTTTTTTAATGCATTATATAAATACGTTAAAATTATAGTGATGACGATTTAAATAGTTAAATCGAATCGGTGAAAACAATATTTGGCTTAAAGCTCTCGTTACCAGGCCATAAAATATTAAAAAAAGTATTTTTGCATGTGCGAAAAACATCGTAGCTTTGGTTAAATTATTCTGAATATAAGATATTTTTAATAAATTTTTTTTAATTATAGTAATCGTGATTCGTTTTTAACTGTAAACAGATTAACTGCCTGATCGGCGCATAATTTGGTTGTTCGTCAACTGCGAAACTGTGGGTAGCTATTAATCTGCGAAAACAGCATTGTTGTTTTACCGAGGCCATATACATATATATATATATATATA
>DWQX01005075.1:0-13709 GCA_018245475.1 Pharmacophagus antenor
ATGCTACAACTGCGGCACACGCCGCAACGGGGCCCGGCGACGCCGGTGCGGGTAAGGGCGGGCGCGCCGCAGAGCTGCACGACCATCCCCGTGCTAATCGCCCGGAACGGCTAAGCGTGTCTCCGTCGCCCCCGCCTATGGTTTGACGTTACGGTAGTAACGCGATTCGTTATTTTGTAAGCGCGACGTCGGATTACTTAAGCAAGAGCAAAGTTTGCGTTTGTGGTCGTTGGCGCGGCGGACACGCGCCCGCGGCCCCCTCCGCGCGACCAGCACACAAAAACACTCGACACGAGTTATTAGCGATAATTTTTTAGAGCGACGAGTTGTTTTTTTGTTGCTGTTGTTGTTGTTTTTCCCGGATCATGCGACTCGTACGGGCGAGCGGACCGTGAGCGCGCCAGTACAGGAAAGAATACAACTAAGCTTCAACTCATTACGTTTTTTGCTCCAACCGAATTATAAAACAATGGACATAAAACACTACGTACAATCCCACCGCCGTTCTCTGGATCTGATATTTTGCACCTCATTGCGGGGAACGGCGCGGCGACGAGCTGCACACGTGCAGGCGCGGTTCGTGCCACCCGGTTCGGCTACCGGCGGCACCTGCAGCAGCGGCCCGGCCCGCGGTCGTGTGGTCGACACTTGCCCGCGGCCTCCGCAGAGGGCCCGCGTCACGTGACCCGTGAAGGCCGAAACGACTAAGATTTAACGACGCCGCGGTGCAGTCGCTTACGGGTCATACATTCATACGAATTAGTCGCAGGAATTATTTACTTAGAAAGTCTAATGCACAACGTTCTATGAGCGGCGCGGACCTGGAGTGAAGCGGCGGTCACTGTGGGCCTGCAGGACGTGTGTCGCATTCTCTGACAGGCTAATGCGCCTAGATTATAGTAATGAGTGAATGAAAAAAATAAATAAATGCCTCATTGTACACAAAAACAATTACCCAAAAAAACAGCACGGAATGACATTGTGACAAAATCGTCGCCCAGCCAGCCTTTGGGTGGTGGCGGAAAAAGTCATAACTACGACTCTACTTATCTGGCACCTGATATTTTATCCTATCGAGACTTGAGATTATTTTTTAATATCGCCAAAAATTGCGACTTGCGAATGTGTATATATGACTGCCTCCGCGGCGCAGTGGTTTACACGCTTGCCTTGTAACGCGGAGGGCCCGGGTTCGATGCCCGCTTGTCTAGATACCATCCTCGTGGCAGTCTGCGGCCATAACAGCATCGCTGTGTTTCGGCAACCACGCATGTGAGAGCCAGGTGTATTCTAGGCGCACACGCTTTACTACCTGCGACCTCACTGTCACTGAAGCTTCTTCCGAAGACGAGCGGCCATAACCGAGAAAGATTTCCCTTGCGAAGCGTAGTTGTGTTTAGCAGTGAGGACTTGACTGTCCTTGCATCGAAAGGGTAGTAAATACACTAGTTTAATTGAATACTTTCTGGACCAAGATGAAGCGAGAGCGTAGATTTTGAAGACGTTCGAGTATACTCGGCAGCTCCTCGTTTAGGTCTAAGCAGGTAACTGCGTAGGCGTTACAGGAAGTAGTGAAATTGTGCCTGCATCAGTTTAGTTTCGAAAGGAAGGAAGAGCTGAAGGCACCTTAGGAAATCCCGGCACTACGCACGGGGGCGACCACCGAGTCGGCTTTAGTGGGCGGAAGTCCCACATAACCTTAAACTTAACATCAGGTTATCCGGGACCATTTAAAGTATTACGGCACAGATACATCGGTCCACGGAGGTTACGGCATGCTCATTGCCACAAAAGCAAAACCTGAAAGTGTGTAGCGAAAGTTTATTTGGAGAACCAGTTATTTCCCGAAGCCACCTCTCCCGCACCGCCCCGTCCCGCCCCGCCCCCGCGAGGCGATCTGCCCGCGGCCCGGTGTTCATCCAACCGACGATAAATAGAAATAGAGAAGTGCGATATTAAAATATTTTGCTATGTCGCCGTGGAAACAAAAACCCATGAACATATACTTGCAGTCCCGTTTACATCCATTCATTCGTTCTTTGAGGCGATCGCAGGCTGGTCGGGAGTGCGGGCGCGTCAGTACGCGCACGCCGCACGCAGCGTCTGTTGCACGTGTCTGAATACCAAAGCAGACGGAGCCGCCACACCGTCAGTGGGTAAGAAAGTAGTAGTGGAGAAACTGTTGCAACCAAAAGCCCGTCGCCGGACACGTACTGTACAGTGTGCGAGTTTGTTTTTGCGCTTTGTACCTGCACGAAGGCCCCGTGCCTCGGGCTCGGGCTTCGCGCAACTCGTTGCCGGCACGTCGGAGGCCGAACGCGGACTCGTCAAGTGAGAGTCTGCGTGACGTCACGTATCAGCCCTGCTGGAGTCGGCGGGAGGCCCAGATGTGATGCGTCGTAGTCCTTCGTTCTCGCACGCCCGGTACGAGGCTCGCTTAGACTATTCTCGTTTCCGACAAAGTTTCTCGAATGACTTAATTAAACAGGAACGCAAACGGCGCGGTGAGAAAGAATTAGTTTTAATTATCTCACTTCCTCGAGTTTTAGGAATTTCATGCGAGATGTTGAAGCGATGTCGGAATTATTCATGTGCAATTAAAGACGCGAAGAGGCACTGCACATAATAAGTTCCCAAAGCGCTCATTAAGAATCTGGTTCGCGCCAGCTCGTGGCGCATGCTCGGCGGCGTGTTCGGCCACTTGCCCGAAACTTGCGCGGTCGGTATGTTCCAAATATGTTTACAAGTTTTTGTGAGCACACGCTTGTGTTGGCGTGTGCGTACGAGCGCGCGCGTGTGTGTGTACGGCTGGCGTCTCGACGTGGCGCCAATACAAATAAAAGTTTCTCCTCGGCGTTTGCGAATTCGCGAAACACTTATGTACAATTTGCACGCCGGCATTAATATGAATAACCCATATAAGTGACTTTTACTCGGCTCGCTGTTCACCGTTAGCTGTTTGAAAGTTACGTGGACGATACCGTAAGGGGCGGGGCGGGGCGGGGCGGGGTGCAGGTCGCGTGCTGCCGCGTGACGCCGTCCCCGTTAATCGGCGACGAACAGAGGGAGGCACTAATTCAGTTCGAACCGTCGCTGAGCCGCTGCGATTCCACGAAGTAGTAAGAGGAGCCAGGTTAAGGTGCCGCTGGGTGATGCGTCCGTCGGCGCCGCGCCCGGCGCGTGCAGCGCGCGAACGGTACATTAAACGAGTTTACGGCCCCGCGGCGCGGCTTTCGGTGGGGAGGGGACCGCGGACCTACTTTCCAGCAACGGCGGCGCCGGCGGCCACGCGAGCGCGGGCGAACGATCGTGCCTCTCGGCGCACTCGTATTTGCGTGACGCGTGACGTCACCGGCCACACGCGACATGCGCCCGTGGCCCCTGCTTAAGCCCATGAACAGCATATTCTTCACCACGACATTCAGTCCACACCATGTTCAATGACGATTCGGCTGCGCAGCGGGCGGCGGCCCGTGCGGCGGCCGCGCGCAGGCCGCGCGCCCGCCCGCCCCGCGCGGCTCTTCACCACACGAGCCTGCAATTTACTCACACGAGGTGCGCGCACACCGCATACAAAGCCATCCGCTGCCCGATAGATATATACTAATCACTCGTTTCCTACCCGCTCTTAGCAGGCCCTCACCGTCGTCACGTGTTGCTGGCCGCCAGTACATACTTTACCTCCTAACAGTTGTCCGGGCGTGTTCGCGTCGGTAGGGTTGCGTTCGAATACATTTATCAAACTGTGTCATACATCGTTCGCTAAGCAGACGTTGTTGTGAAATATAACGAAATATCTATCAGATACGTGTCTCAGATGTCTGCTGGAGATCTAGTAATAATACAATGTGTAAATTGTATAAAATGGTATAAACGGGAAAACGCCATGATGATAAAGAAGTCGACAAACTTTGTGACAGTTCGGTGTAACGGGTCTCGTAGAGGCGGCGCGTCACTGACTCCTTAAGATTCGATAGACCTAGGCTCTGCTGCTCACGCCAGCGGAACCGACCGCGGACGCCGGAGCTCGGTTCAGCTCGTGCTGCGGGCGCCAGCAAGCGCGCGCGGCCCGCGTGCTGCCACTTGGTACTTTCTCATTATGCAACGAATAGGACAGGTCCGATTTCGTTAGAATATCGCCCAGTTTTGCGTTCGCAAACTAATTAGTATTCTCGATCGACCTTAGTCGGAAATTTGTTGTTGCTCAACCTAGCCGAGCCGTTGTCTCGACCGCGGCGCCCGGCCGCCGCCGCGCCACCGCGGCAGTGTTGTGAGTGGTCCCGCTTACTGATAATACTTCGGCGGCGGGTTTGTGCGGTGACGTGCGCCCCCACAATAGTGAGTGGAACGAGACAGCGGTCCCGTAACGCCGGTGTGCCGCGCAACACCCGGACCGGCCCGGTGCGACCGAGGCCAGCTCCATGGACACCCGTTCGATGGCTGTGCCTGCTCAAGGGCTGTTGCGGTCCTGCATCGGTTGCATCGGTCAACGAAGAAGGCGTTTACGAAAAATTGCCTGCGTGCCTGGAGGATGCGACCAACTGGCGCCGCGTGGTGACTGGCCCTGACGTGCCGCCTCATCGAACTCCTCGTGTTGTGTACAATCGACGCGACATCGGGCACGCTCCGAGCGCGCTGCGCGAGAGCCGAGCCTTAGGAAGCGAGTAGACTTGTGTTCGTACGTGGCGGCCACCTCCCCGCCATACGGCGCCTCGATTACGGACCTCGTCCGACCAGGTCAGCTGAACGCGGCTCGGAGGGCAGTAGGCGCGCTGTGCCGCGTCGGGCGCCTTCTTTTGCGCACAAATAAAATGTCGAGTACTGCTGGGAGCCGTAAGATTTCACGTTTACTTTCTCTCGGCTGTTTTCTTTCACGGGCGTCCGCCGCCCCTTATCCGACAGGCGCGTCAATCGCACGACGCCACGACCGTTCAAAAACATTCATTTGTATTGAACGCGGAACGTGTCGCGTGTCGCGTGTCTTACTCGCACTCCGTCAAAACATACGCACGAAACACTTGGAATAAGGTAAAAAGTGTTTGCGTCCCACCGTGTGCGGCGAGAGATTGTATTTACGATTGTGTAGATGTTATCGTATCGATTAATATTGAAATCCGAGCTCTGGCTTCTGAATGAAGTGATTGTTTGCGTCCAAAGCTGTAGTTCTCGACGCGAGGCTCCGCCTCGGATCACGCGTCCGGCCGGCAGCGCCCGAACTGGCAGCACGCTGCGGCGCCGGCGTGCGCTAAGGGATATGGTGTTTGTTGATTTTATCGAGTGTTCAAGTGTTTCTGAAACGTTATTGCGTTGTTCACTTTGTGCGATCTCAGTTTTTGTTTCGTGTTTGTTCTTCTGAAAATTTGTGTCGCTGGCGAGCTGGTACTCAATGCCCTGGGCTGACGCTCGGGCTCGTGGCGAGGCGGCCCCGGCGGCCCGGGAGACACCGCACAGTCCTCTGCGCTTACAGAGCTGGTAACCTCCGCGCCAAAACAATGGTGGCTTCACCAATTTACTTGTCCATTGGCTTAGCGCATATTCATATTTAAACAATGTTACGGTTATTAGGTAAATATTCGTTTGCACTTATTAATAATGAACATAGTAATACAAAACTAACCTCAGTTAAAGATAATTGGAGCCTGGCTTCAGTTAGCGGATAATGTTCTCCGCACATAAAGAGGCGGGTCATTTGCCTAAATGCCCGAAAAGCCATCAAGACAAAGAGCTTTGTTTGCGTCCTCGCGGTGCTCCGCCTCGCAGGTCTGAGATGAAGGATCGATGACGTCACCAGCGCCAACTAAACGAGCCGATATTGTTTTGTGAAAATAATTATGGCTCGGTGCAAAAAGATGTTGAAACTTAAGGAACTAAGATTCACTTTGATAGGTTTCACTGGCGGCTTATTGGGCGAGCGGCGGGCGGCGAGCTGTCCCCGTTCCCCCGTCAGTCTTTAGCGACCAACCAACACTCTTTATCTCCCCAACGAGAATGAAAGTTATACAAGTACAACAAATAATCGTAAATTAAATTAATTGTACCGGAGCAAGAGTCGTAACGTTTCGCAGTACGTCTTCCATTTCGTTTGTACAGTGAACCCTTATCTGGCTAACTTTCATTCAGCCACGCAAATACGCTGTGTGTGAGCTAAAGCAAGGGAAATACTTTCGTTTATCTATTACGGACAACAACCGGCACCGGTACACCCGAGGCGTCCGCGCCGCCCGGCGCCCGCCGCCCGCCGGTTACGCGTTATCAACGGCTCGCACCGCCTCTGCGTAGTGCACGTAAACTCGTCGCCTTGCGTCGCACCGTTGGAGCGAAGCGTAAGGTGTAACACCGCGAGAAAACCGTGCATCTTTTCACGTGGCTTGATTCGGCTGCGTCCGAACAAGTTGTTGCCTTGCGGTAGTGCCCACGGGGGGCCGGCGTCCCGCTCCCCGTACGATACGCAAACTCATCGTTCCTAGTACTGAACCGACGCTAAGGTGTATCGATAACGGCGCCAACACCGCCGGACACCGCTTCCGAGTGGTCTTTATCTTGTCGTCGTTCGTAGAACGCGAACTGTGCGCGGGGTGCGCGGCGGGGCGGCTTCCGCTCGCCGCAAAATTTCATCGAAAGCCATGCGGCCGGGAGCCACGCAAACGTTTAGTGCGCTACTGGAGCGTGAACTGCAGCAGCCCCACCCGCATCTGTCGAATGTCAGATATGCGAACTGAACTTTTGGTACCACGCGCTATGTACACGGGTGCATATACATATTTACGTAAAGATCTAAACTTCTTCATGTTCGTATCTCCAGTTACAACTTTTGTACTACTAACCGATGTTCACACGCACATAGGTCAAAATTAATAATCCATAGTGGCTGTGTTGGCGTTGACGTGTGTATAAAGTGTTTACACTACGCCGGCGTCTGACACAAGCCCAAGGGGCACCCCGCCTGCCGCTCGTCGAAACGCGCCTTTTGCTGAACGATGACACCGGTTACGTATACAACACTTAATGCGCCTCTGCCCGCCCGCCCTAGCGACCGACGTATAGGAGCGGCGGCGCGAGGCCTGCTTGCAAACTTATTCATTTAACTCGACTTTATAAGCGCCCTGCGTGGCCGGCAAATGAGGCAAGATAGTGACGTAGACCGGCAGACGGCGTGGTGTCAAGCCAGTCGTCTCGTGCAATTCCGAACTGTACCGAAGGTCTCGCGCCCGCTACGATTCCGGTGATTGATCGGCTCCAAGCAGAAATTACAATTCTGAGTAAAGACGTCACTCTAAGCGTGTCGCCCGCACCGCCGCGACGAGGAAACCGGGCGTCGTGCTGACCGCGGAGTCACCGGCGCTACCACCTCCCGCGGCCCTTCTATTGAAACGACCATCAATTAATAATAGGAAAGCTAGTTTCGTCGCCGCCGCGAACGTATACCTTTAACCCGCGCGTAGTGTTGCTGCTTTGCGGAGAGATGATGTGAGGCGCAAACCCGGTTTCGACCCTACCGACACGTCGTCTTGAAGTGGACTTCATTTCGTTCTCCTTTATTCCGCCCCTCGAATGAGAAAAGTGTCCAATATTTTCAACGAAGTTTGTCTTCGCGATATTATGCTCAAACGCGCGTCGTGTATTTTTAAGTCTATGTTGTATCATGTACGATGTAAATAAAAATTAATTATGAGTCACGATTCATTGAGAGTGGCGCGGAACACCGCAGTCCAGAGCCAAAAGAGCGGGCACACGGGTCGAGCGCGCGGCCGCATGCCGTTCATTTACT
Source organism: Pharmacophagus antenor (assembly GCA_018245475.1). Lineage (NCBI taxonomy): Eukaryota > Metazoa > Arthropoda > Insecta > Lepidoptera > Papilionidae > Pharmacophagus > Pharmacophagus antenor. The sequence continues at coordinate 7,769 of DWQX01005075.1, forward strand.
TGCGAGTGGCGAATGAGGAAAACATGCTCGAGTTATTTCCCGTCGCCGTCCCACAGCCGTGCACACGAGCGCACGCTGGGACACTGCTCCGAACGATATAGCAAATAAGTTGCATTGTACAAAGCGAAGACATTAGCGAGAGCCAAGAGTTTATACCAAACGTTATGCTGTCGTGCCTTCGGTATAATATGCACGAAACTGTCGATCCATAAACATACTTAGTTTGTAGCACGGGCACACCGTGAAACAGTTACGTACGTAGTTACAACAATTACTACTGCTTTCGTTAAGGTAAACAAAAACTGGCTAATATTTGAAAGGTGCTTAGTTATGTAAATTTGCAAATGTTTAGAAAGCTAAGAATGGCCATTTAGTCATGTTTTCAAATGTAAAAAAAAAGTGTTTTGATAAAAATGTCCTTTGTTGAAAAAAAAAAACTAACATCGGCTCGCGGCAACAGCGACTGTGCAACCCCCCGCGGTACCGCCGCCGCGGGGGCGGTCAAGCGACCTTTGCTGCAGCTCCAATGTTACACTACCCGTTCGTTCTCGGGCCGCAGCGCGTCCGTCACCCGGGCACACCCTGCGCCGGCTGTCCCCCAAGTCGTTTGCCGTCGGGCGCGGCTGCGGCGAGCGAGGTGTGCGTGGGTGCCGGCGTGCGCGGCGCGGGTGTTGTCGCTCTTGTGTTGGCTATTGGCTCGGCGAGCTTGCTGCGCGTGCGTTGCTGTGCGATTGCTGCGGTGGCGTCGGCGCGCGCTGGTCACCATCCGCTCACCGTCGCGCTGTGCTTGTAGCGGCGGAGGTCCGGCGCGCCAAGCCCCGCGACGCGCCGCGACGCCCCGCGACGCGCCGCGCCGCCCCGCGGGGACACGTCGGCGGCCGCCCGGTAACCGACACCACGCAGTACGTATCTCGACGGACTTTGGACCATGCTATGTGTATGCATCGATGCCCATAGGACACGAACCCTTTCTACTAAACACTGACAACGGCCATAGACAAATAACACACAATTTGAACGAAAATTATGACATATCAATTTGTACTAATCTCTTATTTTATCATATGACAATCTAACTTTTCTCTTCTCCCCCCCTTCTGGTGATCTGTTTTTTTTTTATCCGACGTGAGACCGCGTCCATGGTGTACTCTCCCAAGCGAACACCGCGCGCCGGCGGCGGTCGGCGGGGCGCCGGCTGCGACGCGACGCGTCACTCTGTTATCGCGGCTCGAATGGAATGCAAAATACATTAAATAGTCGTAAGCGAGTGTTGCCCGCTCGCCGTGTATCTGTTCCGCTCGTGGCACGGAATGTTGCAAGGACGTTAGCGTTCTCTGCACGTTGTAGACAAACGCGATCTCCGATTAGCTTGCGAGATTCACTTCTCGTTATCCGTATAACCGGCCAAGCTGCGGCTGCTCCGCAACGACGCCGGCGCTCCTGCCGCCCGCCTCGCCCCGCGTCCCCAGCGCACGACGCGCACGACTTGGCCCACGCGCCCGCCGCCCACGCGCCCGCCGCCCGCCGCGCGGCCGCCTCTTCCTGGTATTGCACGTTACAACTTCTCAAGCATAACATAATACCGGTCCCGATAACAATATTTACAATTCGCTTACTATCGAGCTGCCGCTGCATATCGCATGAACACAAATCAACAAGTGAACGTCTGTCTGTGCGTGTTGTGTAACGGTCCCCGCACTGTCTCTGGCTCAGCGGCTGTTGTCTCTGTTCTTAAAACTACCTCATTGGGGTCGATTTACGTGTGGGCATTGTGATATATCTTTTTACATCGCGCACTTCTGTTTAGGTGTTACAGTAGTCGGGGACGAAAGAACCGTGTGATGACGATGATGACCGAATGCCCGCTGTTCGCCTGTCGCCCGCAGCGATCGGCCACTGCCCAAGACCGGTGTTATAACATACGTGTTACCTTCGACTATCTATTTTGGTTCACACTCGGAGACTTCTAATCACTTTAGTTTAGTAAAAAACTACATCTGGCTTAGTACTGTTGTTTAAGTTAATTATATATTCACACACATCCGCACACACCTACACACACGAGGTGGGAACGACCGGTTCTCGTTCCCTGCGAGCGTTTCTGTTTAAGCACCAAAAACAAATGTGCCACAAGAGTGTCCGACAAAATGACGAAGCGGGCATCCTATGAGCTGACGGGGCGGCCTCCCGGTGCGGCGGTGGGCACTAGTCGCTTGTGCCGTGAAAAGCATCAGCGCGGAGGCCGCCGCAGCATCCCCCACTCGGCGGCCCGGGACTGCCTCGACTCCACGGTCGTACATTGCTGTTCTGTAGAAACTGCGCCTGCACTACGCACGATGTAGAGACGATAACTTCATATAGAATTCCGCACATCTTGCACCCCTTTGCTGGAGGCGCTCTCAGCGCGAGGAAAGTTGACCGGAGGAGGGCGCAGTGCGTCCGCGTACTCTTTAATATTTAAATTAAAGTAAATACGTCAGAACCTTAAACGCTTTATCAAAAGATCGACATTAGCTTAGTAGGGGTGACAAAATAAAAAAAAAATTGGCTTTCTCCAAGGACCGGCATGACCGCTCATCCTGTCCTCACACCTTGCTGCATGCTCCAGTCCAAGGCACAGAGGTCAGGTTGGCGTGTAATAGACGCCGCGCGCCCGGCCTCCGCCCCCCCGCTACGCTCGGTGCTAAGTTCTCGTACGCAACCGTTGCTTACAACTCGTACATGCGTGCGGCCGGCGACGCGCGTGTGTGCGTGACGTGCGTGCACTGTAAAAACGCACGACTCCGCTAATCACCATTTATGTGTTTAATTGGCCGAAGATTGTGACCTTGGAGCCGCGACAGTGCTCGTGTGCACGCGGCGAGGCGGGGGCGCTCACCCGCCGGACAAGTACCCAGCGCGTAACGTCACGCTCGTCTTCCGCGCCGGCCACGTAACCGACCGCAGCTCCCCTGCGGATTAACGCATAGTAATGTTTATACACTTCACACACCGCTGCCCAGTGTGAACACCGGGTGCGGCGCGACGTTGCGTAGAGAAATCTCGAGCGATTCGAGCATACATTACGCGTGTAACGGGAGCGAACAGGCGGTGGACGTAAATTGAACAGTTAATGGATGTGGAAACTAGATAGAGGAGCTTCATCCGTGTTATTAAAAATTGTGATCAAAGTGCGCCATCACATTGCGCGGGCAGTCCGTCCGGCTGCGCTCGCGCGGAAGTAAGGCGCAACATTTACGCACCACTTACGTGGCCGCGGGATCGAACCGGGGAGCACCGTGACACGAGACAAAAAACAGCTTGACGTAATCTAAGCCCATGGCGTTTCGTATTTAAATAAGTATTCAGTATGTTATGAGAGAGGAACTAAACATACAGAACATTAAACCATTGGTAAATACATTAACAAAACAATGCTGAGACACGTTGAATTGGCTCGAAAACAAAGCTTCATGAGTTTTACCCGTTCCAGCACTACGAGCTGCGGCATACTTCACGGCTATTAGCACTAGTATCCTGTCACGAAGCCTACACAGCTATGGCTTAGTTATAACATAACCGACCCGCTGGCCGCCGCCAGTTTGCTTCGATGCGAGTTGATTTCGTATTCTTAGTCACATCGCCGCACTGCGTCATTGAAGCAACATTAACTAGTGAACGAAGTTTACGAAATTCTCGGATTCAGCGTCCAAGCGAACGTGTCGCCTGCGGCTAGACAAAGATTGATTGCACACACCACAAATATTGCGATGCGCGATAATGGGGAAGATAAACTGAGCGATTAAACACTTCCAAGATAAGGACGACGATATGACTGTCACAACATTTGGAGCTGCGTTCGCCGGTCGGGCTCCGCCCCCGCATCGAGCGAGAAGTGGTTCGCGTGGCGTTTGGCGACAGTGTTTCTTAGTAAGCACGGCAAATGGGCGTTCCAAAAGGCATCCGGCGGCCGCGTGCGCAGCGCGATAGGCCCCTGAGCAAACAGACGCCGCGCGGCGTCTCCACGACAAACAACGAAGTGACAACGTCGCGCCGCTCCGTTTGGGTTAATCAGTCGTCCATACAATTTGTAAATACCCGCGGCCCGGTCCGCCGCGGTATCGGCGGGCGAACTGGGACTGTGCGCCCGTGACGACTCGTCGTCGCCAGGCCCGCGCACGCGCCCCGCGCGCCCCGTTTGGGCCACCAGCTCTTCCCGTCGACCCCAAGCACTGCCGGCGTGCACGTGCACAGGCGGTAACACTCGCCGTCGTGCAATTGCAAGCTTGCGTAACAGCGTATTGTTTTATTGTCTTCGAGTGAACAAACAAATTAAATGGTAGCTTAATTCCACACATTTCCTGCGAGGGGATTGTCGTCCGATGTGAACGGCGTTCATCGAGTGTAGAGTGCGGGGTGGCGGAATGCGGCGGGCGGCGCGCGGCGCGCGGCTTGCAATTAACGAGACAATGGCCGGCCCCGGTGCCGCCATAATTACTGCTTGATTGCGGAGGGCACCGCAATTTATATTTTTACGACGGATACACGTTGGATAAGAGAGTCGATAAAATCTTTTGCATTCATTAGCTCCTGTGTGCCCGCGCTCGCCTTTGCTAAATCACAATATTTTTAAAATTTTGACACGGCTCTCTCATAACTGAGACTTAAGTCTCGAGATGTTCTGTACTAGATAGCTGTGTGCGTCTGTGTGCAACGGACTAGTGGACGGCGGTTGGAACGATCACAACATCCATGATGAAATTGTTGTAGAAGCCGAGACTTGTGCAAACAAGAGTTTAATAAGAGATACCTCCACTGTTATTGGCAGCATCATTTGTTGCGAGACACTCCCGCGCGGGGTGTCACCCTACATTCACGGGAGATATAAAGAGACAGCCCGCGGAGGTTGTTCGCGATTTTTATCTCGACCAACCTCCGCTGGGTTTTACTGTCGGCCGCTTTGTCTGCTAACGCACACGTGCACGTTTCGCTAGAGATTATACCGTGAGCTCCGAGCGGCGCCTGTCGTCGCCTAGCCGAGCTCCAGCAACAAAACTATCCGTCCTTCAACCAATTGAAGCGGGGCGGTTCGCGCTGGACGGCAGCGAGCGCGCTCACCTCTTTCGATTCGACAAAAACTATCTCACGGTACGGACCGGCGCGCATACACCGCAACAAAGTCGACACAAACGCCTAAATTAACCGGAAATCAATGGTTGTCTGCCACGACCGTATATTTACTTATTTCCTGTGCGTCGATGTAGGCTATTAATTTATACAGAATGTACCAAACATTGGCTCAGCTGTGGGGCCGCGGGACAGCGGCACGACCCGACGACGCGACCGGTCCAACATTCACAGTCGGATGGACTCGGGCACGCGGCTTAGAACATAGCATACCTACACACCTAGACATCTATACACCTATACACATACACACCTGTACACCTACACACCTGTACGCTTATACACTTATACACGTACAACACGTCACGACTTCTAAATTCAATGTTTTCGTTTCTTTATTTCAAATGTGTGTCACACATTAAAGAACGCCAGCGGTCTCTTATCGCGCGGAATTCGACCTTAATTCGTTGGAAATTTAAATTTTAAATTAGTTAATAGTCGGTGGGTCGCGAACTGTTCAAAAGTAAACAACGAATGGTTTATCAAAGTGAGCCTATTCGCCGCAGCGGTTGTAAGTAAGCATCCGCCGCTGGCGGACGCTGAACGCCTCGGGCGGGGGACAGAGTCCCAGCCTCCGTGCACCTAGGCGTCGCGCGCCGCTCTCCGCCATCGGGCGAGACCTCAACTTGAACTGTGCTGCGAGCACACGCTCTAGACCTACCGTACCGCAGCAACACAACATTACGCGTGTACAAATGAAGCTACCGGTGGCTGCAGCCGACCCGCGCGAGGAGCTGCGGCGCTGTCGGACCAGGGCATCGCTAGCTCCACCGTC
>DWQX01005076.1:0-13707 GCA_018245475.1 Pharmacophagus antenor
ATTATATATGTTATATTATATACATATTAGATATAATATTATTAAGTAGAAAGGAAAAAATAATACAAGCGTTATGTCATGGCGACTATTATTGGGTTTTGTTTTAACCATTCCGCCACTGACGTAACGTACTCGTATGCTGAAATATTAGGGTGTGCCATTAGTTTCTTCCGCGCCACGCTATGAATGACTCTAACTGGCTATGTTTATATATACTTGCAGGCTTATCTCTTAGCCATTTAAGGAATTGATTTCAGTCATCCCAGAAATCTTTTAAAGTACGTCTCGTGGATGACAAAGTCTCCTTTAAACATTTTTCTGTACAGTTCAATATAGAGAGCCAAAAGAAGCATTTGCGGCATGTTATGCTTCATTGGTTTAAAAACGGTTATAGTGCAAAGGGCATTGCAAACGAGATTTGCGCCGTTTACAGGAGTGGTGCAACGACTATTAGGACCACCTGCAATTGGTTTAAGAAATATAGAGTTGGCAATTTCGAGTTGAAAGATGGAGACCGCAGCGGCAGCCAAGAAACGATGGATACGGACATTATCAATACTATGCTTGCTCAAAATCCGCGATGCAGTGTGCTTGAGATGGTGGATGCCACTAACATTCCCAAAACAACAGTACATAAGCATTTAATCAAGATAGGATATGCGAATCGATATGAAGTTTAGTTTCCATACCAATTGACGGAGATCGGCTTCATGAACTAAATCTCTACATGCGGCTTGCTTCTTCAGTGACACGAAAGAAATCCTTTCTTAAAGAGTCTTATCACTGGAGAGGAGACCTGGATTTTGTATCAAAATAAAGTAGATCTTCAATAATTGCAAAAGCCTGGGCTTCACCCGAAGAAGGTTCTTTTGTGAATTTGGTGGGACTGGAAGGGTGTACTGTTGTACGTGCTCCTTCGTAAAGGTGATATGATCAATGCTGATAAATATTGCAATTAAATGGATCCACTAAAAGTTGCCATAGCAGAAAAACGGCCAGAATTGCCGAACTGACGAGGTGTCGTATTCCATCACGACAACGCAACACCGCATGTTGCGTTGACCGTTAGGCAAAAATTATTACAGTTTGATTGGGATTTCTACCTCACCCTCCATACTCCCTAGACCTTGTTCCATTCGATTATTGCTTGTTCCTCTCCTTAAAAAATTATCTGCCTGGTAAATCTTTCAAATCCATAAGCGAAATAAAAATGCATCTAAATTAATATTTTGAAAGAAAGTCTCAAATATTTTGGAAAGACAACATAATCAGGCTTCCTGAGAGATGAAAGAAGGTCATAGAACAAAATATTTCATATATAACATAATAAATCAACCTTAAACAACAAATATCGTGTATTCATTTCGCATCAAAAAAAGAGAAGAAACTTATGGGACACCCTAATACAACATATGCATTCTGCGTATTTCCGTTTAAGGATACGAGTACGTTTTTAAATTTATGAAACGTTTTCACCAATTTGACTTACTATGGACATTCACATAATATTCTAATTCACATAATATTCTGCTTCTACGCGCAGGTTGACGAGCGGAGGGTTAAAAAGAGTCGTTGCTAATACTACTGAAGAATAGAGATAATATGTCGTTCTATTTAACGTCTTCTAATGACATACTATATATTACTTTAAATATAGTAATAATTTTATATAATAATATTCTTTATAAGCTGACGTAACAGACAAGATTAAAGAAACTCATTATTACAATATGATAACAACAATCTGTTAATTATCTTTTAGTCGACGCCTAATTGGCGTAAATAACAATGAACATCAAGAAATTGCGAAAGGAAAACATTTTATTTGTTATCATTGATAATGAGTTGTCTATACTTCATTTCACCTTTTTGTATTTTACTCCTAATAAGCAAGAAGGTAAAAATGCGAGTTATAAATTATTCTCAAATTAATAATTACTGCCATAAAATACAAGTAAGCATAAAATTAATAGTTAAACAAAATTTATTTTATTAAGTTAACTAATTTACTTTATTAATAAACGGTAATCACTGGAGTCTCTGCTTGAGAACTCATTTACTCCTATGGTTATCGGTTCTTCGAGTAATATGACCACTTCAACTTGCACAGCACCATATAGCGGTCGTCGACTAGAGATATCTTTAGTCTACAATTACATCTAAATTTCATTTCGATACCTCAGAAATGACATGTAGTTTTAGTTTTGTATTTTACTTTTAGCCCACTATTAGGAAAAAGGAATGTTTAAAACACAGACACCTTTAAACTTTGGTCTCACGTTGAAAGCACAAATTTAAAATAAAACTTAAATTTTATCAAAACCAAATATCATTACAATACATATTTTAAAAATAAATGAAAAAGTAACTCATTGTCTTAAAATAATATTCGTCTTTTAATAAATAAATAAAATAAAATTACTTATTAAAAGGGAGGAAAAAGTTATAAAAGACAAAAGTTTATTGCTTTTACACGTGTACACTTTGATGTTATCACCGTGAAAACTGGTTTCATTATAAATTCGTGAACGAGGAACTTTAAATCAGATTACTTGACAAAATTATGTCCGTATTACATACTTTTGAAATTCGATTGGAAAATGTGTATGTTTTAAAAATGAATAAAGTTAGCCTGTGGTATCAATTGGGAATGTTGCAATGCAGTAAATTATTAAATGTTAGACAGTTTTTAAGTTTGAGTAAACGATGCTAGAATTAATGTATTTATTTATTAAACAAATACTTTAATATAATATTAATAACTTTATTAAAATACATGCCTATAATATTTATTATTCATTTATTGTCCCATAAACGGCAGTTAAAATTATAGTATATAATTTTAAAACTATATTACTTATGTAAATAATGTTGGTTCCATTTAGATAAAACATAGTATAAATTTGTTATGCTAATTACTTATAAATGAAACTTTGGATCGTAATGGATTACTACTATTTTACTTATTTTTTTTTATTTCATCAAATTTCATTATTAATTATTTTATGTTAAATATTTATATCCATCTAACTAAAACAGCAAGTACAAATTACAGATTTCAGTGGGGAGCTGGAGGTTCAGGCTTGCTGATTTCCAGCTCCCCGCCACCAATGGCGATGCGGGAGTGCCGCTGGATTGTTTAGTGGGTATACCGGTTTACCGGGAGTCCCACATACCTCTCCTGTCCCCCGGCGGGAAGGGATGCGTAATGCATTTTTCCCAGCGATAACAAAAAAAAAAGGGGTAATGAGATTTAACATCTCGTATCACAAAGCGACGAACAAAATGTGACGTAAATCCATCCTAACCAACATCACACTATTATAGGTGTATCACTTATCTTGGGATGAATTTCTAAAGCGTCTCGTTGCATCGTTGTATTAAAATCTGAAGTACTTAGTGTGAAATTAAGGTCAAGTGTTGAATTGAAAATGTAATAAATTTTATTTTAACAAAGCTTTTACATATTATTTTGTAAATACGTATATAGTTGTTAAGTAATTATTTTGAATAATAATATTCTTCATATAAAAAATTAGAATATACAGTTATATATTATGCGGTAGAATTTCTATAAATTAAATTGGTAAACCAAGCGTGAAATTTAATTAACTTTATTACAGTAAATGACTGCTAAAGTAATTAATTTACGTGTATAATTTGTGTTATAACATGCATAAGTGGTTTTTCTGCTAATTGGGTAATTTAATTATTATATCTATTTAATTGTAATAGTTAAATTTAAATGTTGGAAGAATTCTTTCCCTTGGTTAGCGATAGTTTACGTCTTTTTAAAATAATATCTGTATAGTAGGGGTGGGTAAAGTAGATAGATGATCCATTTACCTTTTAATACTTTTCACAAAACCTTAGGGAGTCATTAAAGCAGGGAACAAGTTCTCAGCTTTCTTGACCAAAAGTTATAAGGTATTTTATATCTGTTCCTTACAAATTTTCAAGGAAAAATTTAAGAGGTTAAAATTTATTTGTGCTTATTTAAATATTTGATTTGAAACGTCTGTTATTGAATAATTTTTGTGAATTAGATAGAGCTAAAATGATAATATTCTATACTGAATTAGCAGTACAGATGAGATAAATATACGAATATTATTACAACGGGCTCTATACTTGTATAATGGGTTGTGTTTAATTTATGAGAGTCGAGAAAATTTAATAAAGCCAGGGCAGAGTGCTACGAGGGTTGTTTCGCGGTAATGCATTCACGTCATTATAATTAACCGTTTTTGCTTAACATTCAGAGTTTAGTGACGGTTGCAACGCATGTACATGCACAGGATTGTGATGTTTTTAGAAATGTTCAAATTAAAAGTATGACAATAAATGAAAATTGTATGTACATCAACACTCCTCGTTATACTACTTTAGTCCTTGACATTCAGAACAGATATCTTGTAAGATTATGGGCAAAGAATAGTCAACGTTTAATAGCAAGTTAGAAGTTTAAACCTGAATAAATTTTTAATATATGTAAAATAAATTAGATAAGTAGATAAATGGCTTCTTCGTGTCGTAAATGATATATTAAATTAGTTAAAACCAGCAGGTTTATATTGTAAGATTTAAATTGATCCCAAAATAAAATTGCCGTGTGTCTCAAGGGCGATCACTCAAACTTCGACATGTGTCAAAATTAATATGGATGACTTGGATCCATGTAGTAGTTTTATTTGATCATAATTAAGAAATTTAATTTAAACAGACGTCTTTATCGTAATATTCAGTTATAATAAACATTGTTATGAATGTCCTAAAATTTTACTTCCGTAAATAAAGTCTAGGAAACGCTTTGGCATACCTGCAATGGCTTTTTGTGAACGAAGATCGTAAAAACCGCAGAGTGTAGCTCCTCGGATGGAGTAAAGATTCGGCACTATTATATTTGAGTAGAATGTAATTTGCTACATTATAAATGATAACACTGTTATATAATGTCACAAATAAGGAAAGTATCGGAGTACATATTATTGTATTTTTTTTTCGCCCAACCTTAAGTACTAGTTGAAAAAGTTACAATTTTTCGTTGAATGCATCCCATAAAAATATAAATAATCACATTAAAAATATATAAATACATAAATTTATGACGTATTATATATACTTAATGCTAATACCTGTACAGCAACACTAACAAACATATTTGTTGCAAAATTTTCTTTCATATTCTAGTAATCGGTTTATCTCTAAAGAGTTTGTGAATTTTACTTTTAAATGGAATATGCGTTATCAAAAAGAGTAACATGAGAGCACATAGTAAAGCTGGTTCGAAGGTATGATTTTGTCGCTGACACTTTATGATTTTTGCAGGCGTTTCTCTTAAATTATTATTTATCTTGTTTGTATTTTTAATGTATTTGTATAATTATTTTTAGATAGGTATATATTTGTTATTTTGTCATTAAGGCAAATTGTAGTTTCCAATTTATAATTTCAAATGAAGGCGATGCGTTTGCTTCATATATAGATCATTTCTTGGGTTGATTAGCACAAAAAATTCATAGCATTATGTCCACCCTTAATTTCCTTTTAATTGTAAAGGCACAATAAAGAATTATGAAAAAAACAGTGCGATTGTCACTCTGCACGGTCTAGGATGAAATGACCTAGGATGCAATCACAGCAAGCTTCATTTTATTTTATGAATGTAATCCAAATTTTTGCAATACTAACAATAGTACAAATCAACAATATGTGACATTAACATGTTAAAGTTAATTTTTTAAAGATGCTGATAAAGATATAAGACGTAAATAGAAAATACAGATATAATTTTTATATAAAACAAAATTTAATTAAGAGACATTACATATAGTACTAAAATATTTTTATAATACGAGAAACTTTTCTTGTTTTAAATAAAGGTAATGTCTTCGCAGACCTGTCCCGTGGAGTTAAGTAATGGTCATGAAAGACAAACCCTGACAATGATTCAACTTAAGTAATACATACGGCTACTAAACCCTTCCGCCACGACTAGGCTGAAACTAATTTGGACGACATTACAGAATTAAGATGAAAATAGACTTATGAAAATATTGATTTCATCGCAGAGTTAAATAAGTAGAAAAGAGTTATATAAAAGCTTGTATAGCAATATTTACGAATAAAGAAACAAGAATTAAAAAGTTAAAAATAATTATATTTGTATATTTATACTTAAGGTACGACATTATTGTTTGTTCACACTTTTAGTTTTTTAAATATCATGTGACCTGTTTAAATGTTGGAGAACAATTATAAATAATATATTTAACATTTAGCTTCAGTTTCAGTAAATATCACTGTTTTCGTTAATGTTGTCGCTAGCAATACATTAATAAACAATTAGTAAACAACTTTGTACTTAACATAGTTCTTGTTCTAATAACATGATACTTGTAACAACTTTCATGTTAGAGTGTGCACTTGTGTGAAACTCAATATGAAACAAGATCCATATTAATAATAGCAGGTGTCTTTCATAACGTTTGTTACAAACTGAACAAAGTTACGCAAAACGAATGAAAATGTGTAATATGTAATAGGAAAATATATTACACTACAATATTTTAGAATTTCAAGTCAGCGAAATTGATATGCTATAATTTACAGTTATTTATTATTTAACATTATGTTGAATGATAAACAAAATATTCCATTTTGCATGTTTATTAGTTTTAATAAATACACAAGATATTTTTATTAATTTTTAAATCATGTAGTAATATAAAAAAGAGCTTTGTATGATATTTGAAATAAAATAGAAAAAAAAATTAGGACCAACATAAATTTCTTCTATGCAAATTCAGGGAGTCATGTAATTGTTTAGTTTTCTTTAAATTAATTTTTCTGGCGTTGTATTAAAAAATCTATAAAATTTTAAAATGTACTTCACAATTTATTAGATTCCGCTGTTATTGTTTTTATTTTTTACGAAAAACAACTTTTTGCTTCATAGACGGAAATCTAAAGTGGAATTGCTGGTTGTAACAAAAATGCGATGGATGGAAATGATATACTGTTCGCATTCACTGACTCTGTTTATTAAACAGCGGTAAGCTGATTCATCATAGACATTGCACGTTTTGTTTGTTCATTGATTTAATTTTAATTTAAACTGGAATGATCGCTTTGTGTTTAATACAATACAATTCTAACCAGAGAAACATCAACTACAAAAATATCCAAAACACACCACACCACAACAAACCCTCTTGAAATACTAGGGGGTATATATCAGAGTTTGGTCGAAATTACTTTTAACTTGAACTTATTTAGCAATACCAGTTTAATATTCTATATGATTTGTTCAAGGGTAATTTTTGTTTTTCTGATCACAATTATTGATAGTCCTACTGTTCACTACAGTTATTTAAAAAAAAAAGTCATTCCTCGATTAATTTTCTTAACAAGTTCATACAAAATTGATTAGCAAAATATTCTTTCTAAGTTGTAATAAAAAACAAACCAGACAAAATATTGTTTTACAGTTTATTTCTTTTTATAGGTTCATATAATATCTTGTTTTACATTGTTCTTTTATCCTACAAACAATAAAAGCCGAACTATGAGTGATATTGCACGCTTATTTGTTCAATAGATTGCGGCGAGTGTGGGTATTGTTGATATAGTACATGTCATTGTATGTTTGTTTTTGTAATTGAATCGTATTATTTTTTTAAAACAAATAATCTAATAATGTTCTACTATAGCCAGTTAACAAAGTTTTTCATTCAAAATTTCTCTGATTGCCGAACTAAAGGCCTGATGGTAAAAGTGCAAGTTCCGAGATCCGTTTTATTAATATAATTGAGCGTTATAACAATGGTTAAAAAGCACAGTTAAAAAGGGAATATTATAATCCTCCATTTCCGTATGGATTTTGAATAGATATTGACAATATGTTTTTTATCAAATACTTTCTCCTTATTAGATGAATTTGTATTTCGTATTAAAATAATTTTAATTGATCTTTACTTGTTAAATGTTTTTGTTATCAAATAAAATTATTCAATTCGTATCATCGTGTCAAAACCAGTTTGTCTATTATTGGAGGCATGATTAATGTAATCTAGCAGTTGTGATTGGTTACACAATACCTGACCTACAAATGGTTTAAATCCTGTTATTCCTCTAATTTAACTGTGCCGTTTTTAATTCAAATTATATTATTTTGTGACACTGCAAAAACTGAGTGAGTAGAATGTGAGTGAGAATGATTCTCATTGGGAACAGTAACAGAAATAATAGTCAATTATTAACTTGTTGTATATTACGGATAATAGCTTGGTGATTGAAGGTATAGTTGTACGAATTACTTAACGAAAGCTTTCTGAGGACTTGACATCCTGTTACAAAGCGCTGAGCACAATTTAAGTCAGTATAAACTTTTTAACGTACCATTACGACATTATAGACAGACGTTGTTTAACTATGCCAAATCGTATACCTCAATGTGCGCGCAATTTACTTAAAAAATGGTACGGATTTTACTTAACCAGCAAAAGTTTCTAAACAAAAAGAAATAAAAAACACCCGTTGCCGCCCCTAGAGAACCCAACAACCTTAACATTATATATTGATACTATTGATCTATAATTTGTTCTTCACAGAAGTATGCAAGAATGTTAATTTAAATGTGACATTTTTTTTAATCTGTCGCTACTTGGCATTTACATGTGCAACACCATGTTATATACTAGAGACAATATACAGTAAAAGTAGTTCAATGACACTATAAAACATCGCCACGATTAAAAAAATAAAAGCCAAATTTGTAATCGTTTCAATGATGTTTATATGAACTATGTTAGTACTAACTTAACATTCAAAATCCATCTGTCCCTGAAAATGTTTTAGAGACAATTCCGTGACGTACACCAAATGTCATCAAAATCATTATTAAAATGATTAAAAACTAATAATTCTTCGTAATATTTGTTATTTAAAATAATAATAAATATATTTTGTATTTTAATATTTTTTTATTATCTAATAAGTGTTATGGTTATAGAAGTGAAGAAGTATTTTGTCAGATTTTTTATAGAAGAAATTTATAAAACATGAAACATGTTACCATAAAATAATTGTGATAATAACCAGATTCATATGATGTATCACAAACAAGCCATTAACTGACCGCTTCGAGTCCATCCACTCAGGGAATGAAAAGTTTAATTGAAATTTCATTTCCCACTTTACCGCTCTTAAGTGTGGAATTTAAAAAAAATATGGTTTATGGTGGATTCTTCCTTTTTAGTGGATACCTTAAATTAACTAAAACAGCAATTAAAAACTCGCAATTTCATCGATCAGGGACAGCAGTTCAGAATTCGCGTATCAACGTGACTAGCCTATGTATCAATATGGCTAGTAAATCAATCATCAGTCAGTGAATGTCATGATTTTGAATTTTATAAGTATAGATACATGTTGTTTATATCATTATTATGATTATTAAGGCAAATTTCTTAACTAACAATGTGGCTACATGGCCAGTTAAGGACTTTAGTGTGTGTAAGGTATAATAACCATTGCTATTATTACAAAGTACCCACGGAAACATCTAACTTTAACCCTTCACGCAACTGTAGACAAGTAGCCACCAAAGTGTTTTTACCATTGCTAATATTTGCTGTCATATATTCGACCAACTCAGTACAGAACTTTGAAGTACAATTTTTTTTTATCATAACAACAATCAACGTCGTCAAAAGGTATAATTGTTGATATTACACATTAAATTCAATCTACATGAGCTCCCGTTCATAGCTTGTTCATTTATTGTCGACCGGTTTCGTCCGCAAAGTGTTACCAATTACAACCGTTTGAAGGTAAACGAGTATTTCAGTTACAATATATGCATGTGATTGCCCACTGGAAATTCACTTGAACGCCTCTCAAGAAAAGCTCGATTCCTGATTTTAAAAGCTATTCTAACCTAATTAGTTATATATAATGTAAATAGTTAAATCATCTTGAATTTAAAAGTAGGACAACAGAAAATTATTCCTCTAGAAAATGATTAACCAAAGATACCATAATGAATTACGTAAACTTGTTCAAACTTCCACTTCAACATACAAGTTAGATGAAGCTGAGAAAGTAAATGATCTTCATTATATATTTGATTAAATTTTGTTTAAATTTCGTGAAATATATTCCATTTCAGAGTGTGCAGTCGTAGTAGTACCAGTGTAAGTGTTTTTAATACAATATTAATCAGAAATGTTATATAAATATAAGTAGATATTTTTTTCATCAAAATCATTCGTCACTTTTGTAAGAACAAATTTTATTGCAAAATAATTGCACTTTTGTTCACTATATCTAAAACAAAATAAATATATATTGTGTTATTCGGAATTTATGGCCGTTCACTACAATTGATTAAACGCGAATTCGAGATAATATAAAAAAAATTGTTCTTTTTCAAACGTTGGCAAGGCTGCTGCAAGTTACGAGGATAAGTGACGATATTTATGGGTCATGATGTGCACTCTCCGCTTGTACTACTAATTTATTTGTCCAACGTTATTAAAGAATAATAGTTAAGTAGTTATTACTTATTTAGGATAAAATTAAATTTGATCCGTAACAACGATTTATTGTGACTTCTTTATATAGGGTCGGCAACACGAAAGTGATTCTTCCGGTGCTGCTGCTGCTTGGCCTGGCTTGGATAGTCGGCGGCAGTGATCGCTCAATATATTTATGCTCTCGTACATGTTATTACAGTCTTGTCGAATACTCGTACAGTTCCGCCAATATTACCCTGCCACTATCACACTGCACTGCAGGCAACAGAAAGACCATGCACCAACACATCACACTCCGCGCGCGCCACATAGACTGGCACACCGCGTACTCTTGATACACCAGTATCTCTGGTCGAATTACTCCACCAACAGTCTGCAATACACGCGAAGATCAGTCAGAGATAGGGACCGTGCCCACGTTGGACGATTGCATAGTGTCAACCAAACTGTTCGTTTTGTTGTGATGCACCTTACTTCTGTGTCCTTTTATACAATATCGAACCGCCACTTGCTAGTCAGTTGTTCTAGCTTCTTTATACTGGGCGTCTCAAAAGAAAGGTGACATTTGTTTTGGTTATTGCGTGAGCGCAACTATTCTGAGGAGCGCAGGGGGTATGTCATTCGGTAGCCTAGCTTCTACGAATTTAGTCGCTATGGAACATTTCTTAGGAGGGGATCGTGCTTTGTGCGTACGCGAGTTTTACAAAAACGGTAATTCAGCGACTGTAGCGCGTAGAAAGCTTGCAATATTCGACATTTAAATGACGCGTCAAGCCTAAAATTCATTGATAAATGGGTCAAAAAGTTTGAAGAGACCGGTACAACGCTGGAAAAATCAAAATCCGGACGTCCAAGGTCTTCGAGATCGGTCGAAAACATAGACAGTGTTTCTCAATCTGTTCGTGACTACCCAGACTTTTCCATTCGGAACCATGCTGTTGCTTTAAACGTATATAGATCGTCGTTGTTCCGCATTTTACACAAAGATTTAAAGCTGCACCCCTACAAAATTCAATTAGTGCAAGAATTAAAGCCTCAGGATGCTGGGCAGAGGCTTGACTTCGTAAATCAGATGATTGAGCGCTTTTCAACGTTTACCAACATATTCTTTTCGGATGAAGCTAATTTCTATCTCAATAGATATGTAAACAAACAAAATTAAACCTATACTGGAGTGCAACTAATCCAAAACTCAAACATCAGAAACCCCCTGCATTCACCTAAAGTGACCGTATGGGCTGCAATGTCGGCGCGAGGGAATATCGGCCTTTAATTTTTTGAAGATGAAAGGGGACGCACAGTTACAGTGAGGTCGGACCGTTATGTGGAGATTTTAGACAACTTCTTCGTGCTTGAACTGCAAAACTTTCCTGGTTATACCAAAGAATATGGTTCCAGCAGGACGGAGCAACTTCACACACGACCAACAGGAAATCCACGAGTTCGTGAAATATTTCCTAGCAAATTGATATCTAGGAGAGGTGACATAAATTGGCCTCCTCGAAGTCCCGATTTAACCCCTATAGAGTTTTTCCTGTGGGGTTAAGTCAAATTTAAAGTTTATGCCAACAAACCGATTTCCTTCGCACAATTAAAAGGAAATACGTATCCGTCACGAAATGGCAGCCATCACGGACAACACATGCCGAGCCGTCATAGAAAATTTAAGAGATCGATTAAATGAATGCCGTGAACGCAACGGTTTACACTTGGACGATATCATTTTCAAGAAATAAATTCCAAAAAAATGTGTTATAATATGTAATATTTTTTTTTTAACAAACTCATTGTTTAATTTTTATCGATTTTTTAAATGTAAACTTTCTTTTGCGTCACCTTGTATAAATTAATTAAGACGCGGGCCATGCAGGATCGAAATCCGAGAGCCATAAGTTCGATGAAGTTTGTAAAATTGCCAATAAGACTAACAACGACTCTAGCTTCATACGAATCTACGGAAACATTGTTTGTTTACTACAATATATTATTTTTATGTAAAAAAAAATTCACAATATTATAAACATGTATGGTATGTCTCAAGAGAGCTCCGATGAGTCATTCGTGGATATGACACACAGGATTATAGTTAAAGAGTACCTACCAAGACAGACAGTTATGAGTACTGCCTCTGTGGCATAGTGGTTTATCGATCGCCTTATAACACAAAAATCTCGGGTTCAATGTAGGAGCCACAAGAGTAGTGTAGTCTGAATAGTAATAGGGTTTTTTTGAACCTGTCTACCCTTGCTACTCAGTGTTAATCTGCCGCTATAACATTGCTGTGTTTCGGTAATCATACATGTGAGAACTAGAGTATTCTGTGTTCGCGCTTTATCTCTTACGGTCTCGTTTTCACTGTGTGAAATTCATATAGATATTATTAATTTGCATTCATGACATCATTTCGTTACAGATTTTATTAATTGGACATTTACATTAACATGATATGTCTAAAATATAACAATATCCGCAAGTATTTTAATTTTTAATGCATTAAACGAAGAATACGTTACAAACTAAGCTTTCACTGTGTGAAATCGAGGTCACATTAGGCAGTTGCCGATAAAAAAGCAAGTTGAAAAAAAAGTTTATCCATTTTTTAAAATTTCTTGTAACTCAATTATATTTTGACTGATGCCGGCGTCCTTCTAATAATCAAATTAAGTTTCAGAAAGAATACTTATAACTTTGGCTGAAAGCTCCCGAATTTGCAGTTGTTGTGTCAAAATTTTTTATTAGGCATAATAAATGTAATAAAAGACATTGAATTTTTCATTCATAATTTTTCGCTTGATATATATATATTGTTTTATTTTATTTATATTATTATGTACAAGTATATTAAGGAACTAACATCAATATTAAGTAGTAAACTTTAATTATTATTTAAGTGCTTAATGCATGTATTATAATATTAACGTATAAAAACGATATTATTTGAAAATTAATAATACTAGTCAGACAAAATAACTGGTTCCTATTATCTAGTCATATGTATACATTTATGTATATTAATAAATAGTTGTATATATGCATTTTTATATTATGTACTGTATAATTTTTGTATTGTGTATAATATTTCAATAAAATAATATTAGTTTATTTGTGTGTAAATAATTTAATTTTTCTTATTTTTCTATTTATTTATTTATGTATATATATATATATA
>DWQX01005077.1:0-13705 GCA_018245475.1 Pharmacophagus antenor
ACTTAACATCATGTGGTATTGACAACAATTCTTAGCTACGTGCCGATATAAAACATATTTTATGGAATAATATTACCTGCTCCCTAACGAATATAATATCTACAACTTTGGCAACTGCAGAGATGAATGTACACACTTCTTATCCATTGTATGTCACATTCTTTTCTGAAATGACGAGATATTTAAGCGTTAATTTATCATTTAATTAATGTATTAAAAGATAGTTTAAAAGTATTACCGCTAGTCACAGTTGTCACATTCTTTAAAAAAAGCAATACCTAAACACATTTTATACTTTATATTATGTTATTCCTGTAAGCGAAATGGTTTTTAAAACAAATGGTCTTTTTTAAATGTTCGTGGTGGAAGGAAGTGGAAAATAAAACTTGGACGTAGTTCTTATCGTTTGCGGATATTAAATGTAATTAAATGAACGAATTTTTGTAAAAAGATGTAATTTTTTAATTGGTCATGTTTTAAATATCGAATTTATTTTAAAGTTTTTTGATGTTTAGATGATCATGATGTCTCTAGCTATGTTGTTAGTGACAATAGCAGTTGAGTCAAAATAATATATAGTAAAGTTAAAAATTGATTATTGAACAAAAAAAGTGGTTGTTCACGCTGTTGATTTTGTCTATTTGAAAATGAAGATGCATGTAAATTTTGTCAGTCGAAGCCTATTATAAAATTTTCATTAGTAAATATATATGAAAAGATGCTACAATTAAAATAAATTTTTAACTATGAAGAAATATATCATTTAATATTTATCAAAGCTACTCCTCTTGACTGGTGTCTTATTTTAATTTTCGTATTTGTATTAACAGCTCATACGTATATTTTTATAAATGACGAAAACTCTTGCGTGTTATGAGAAATTTATCTAGTTTAATATCGTCTATTAAATTGCGAAAAAAGGCAAAAAAAATATCATAAAGACTAAAAAATTTTTAATCTGTGCTTCCTCTATTGACACGAATCACATGATAAGAGATTTGGCATGTTTAAAACCAGTTCAGTATGTAAAACGTCATCTCTTCGTCGATTGGCCCGTTGGTGTAATAGTAATAACCCTGCCTCTTAATCCAGGTGTCGCGGGTTTCAATCCCCGCTCAGGACAAACATTCATGTGTTGAACCATTTGTGTTTGTTCTATGTTCGATTGTAAATATACATTTAAGTATTTAATTAGTGAGTAAATATACTATTTCTAGATTGTCTTGAAACCTAAAATATCATCGTTACTTAACACCAGGTGAGATAGAGGTTAAACTTATATAACATAAGAAAAGTATTTATTTTAAAAATATCCGTGTATGCATATCGGTCTTCAATAACCCATACGACAGATGCCTTACCACCTATCTTGTGAACAGAGTACTATGTGTGAAAAATATCCCTTGCGCTTTCGCCTGAAATTCCTCTGTGATATATAAATTTTGCACGATTCCCGGTAAATCCTCGACGGGACGTCTCGCTGGCTGTCAGTGACGCGTACTGTTAGCCGGACAGCGCACACACGCATTGCGGTCACGATATGTGTAGCCGTCTAAATGGGCGAATAATAAAAATTAAATATTTAACACTAGATCTACCGACACATCTTTATGGCTTTCTCTTCGAGTCTGTGGTCATTTTGTGTATTATTAATGTACATATTAATGAACAATGTTACCAGTGGTAGTATAAGTGAAATGAAAAAGTCAAATGCTTCTTCTTCTTCATGTATTCCTTGTACTGATATATAAGGAATTTTTATCTTGGGGTAGGTCCGTCAAAAAGGTCGGGTTTGATAAATCTAGTGTTAATTACGTATTGTTATATATCAAAAAAAAATTTATATGTATTAAGAATTCTAACAGAAGTAATATAGTATTAAATAGTGTAACGTTAATAATAATTGTTAAGCAAATAACGATCATTGGTCTGAAATAAACTTATTATTATGTATAAATAGGATTAATTGTGTCCGAAGCGCAGTAAAGCCTGTCTTATCGTGCCACGAATTTCGATGGCGGTAAAAAGATGGCGAATCCGTCTGGCTAGCTACCTTCAATGCCAATCTGTCACTTTAACAGCATTGCTTTATTTCGACAGTCATCTACGGTTTTGCATTGTTATTTAGCATCAAGTGTGTTTGACGTAAAATTTTAAGCTCAATATAGATGTAATAAGATTCAAAACAACACATGACCTCATCATCGTTTGTAATAAATATAATAAATGGTCAATAACAAAGTTACATTCATTGTGATAGAATGTTCGATGGTACACTGGCCAATGATGATTAGATGGAGGATGTTGGTGATGAGCAGGAGAGTGTTTTGATGGTGACGATGAGATGGATATTGATGATGATGTTGAAAATTTTGTTGATCTGGTGGCAGACGCTTGATGTTAATGAAATCAACGTAGCTAAAGATGATAGTTATCACAATGATGATGATGATGATGATGATGATGATGATACCGGTAACTGTTGTTGCAGGGTGCGTGCTGCAGGCGCCGCCAGTGCGGTGATGCGCCGCGAGCGCCCGGGCTCGACACATGCATGCCGTCCGCGCGACAGGTGCGTCAGCCTCAACGTTTAGTGTAACATTGTTTCTTACAGAGTGAACAGGGCAAACGAGCGAACGCTCCGACGTGATGGGAAATTGTAATAGTCGCTCATAGGCAGCCGCAACACTCGGCCCACCGCAGCTGAGTTGCCGACCTTAAAGTTTGTCTACTTTAAAAACTTAATCTGTTCAGGGAGCCGATTTTGTGACGAGGGGTACTATCTCGCCTTTAGTCAGGCAATCTATTTTAGCATTTTGTCTTTTGGTATTCCATTTTGAAAGTTAATTCTAAATTTACATTCGATGTATTAGAGAGACGACTGTCTGACGTCAGTGTGAATCGTGTCAAATTTAACACAAATAACTTAATTTTTTTTTTCACAAATAAGTGTGAACGAATCTGTTAATTTTATAAAATTTGTAACGTTTTTCTTCAGTTGATTTTGCACAATTTATTATATTTTAACAAGTGCAGTGCATTTATATTTTCACTTTTATTTTATTTTATTTTGTGTGTGGCACGAGAGGGAATATAAACCAAACGTCTTAAGTTTCTTAGATTCAATACATCAAACACCAAAGCTACTAACACTATATAATATCCACAACCTAGTTAAGAACATGTCTCTTTACTAGTCAAATAATAAGATTGCTGTGATTGCTTTAGCAATCGGGTTAGGTATAGGTCCAGTCATAAATTCGGTAAATTGACATGCAAACGAATATCACTATTTATTATAATTAATTATAAATGAATATTTTTAAATTATACATTATAGATTTTACGTTCTGAATATCGTTTACTTTAATATCGCAATAAAAACGAAATTCTATTAATAAAGTTAGTTTCAAAAGTTAATGAAGATCTATTAGCAACGGAAAACTGTACAGTTAGATAGCCATGTGTAAATTAGTCCCTGACTACGATGAAACAGTAAAATACTTCAAAAATACTAACAGCGTCTACCAACTACAGCCAAGTTGATTATTCATATATATTTTTTTAAATTTTAAAAAACTTAAAAGAATTAAAACATTTAATAAACATTTTATTAATTACTGGTAACGTAGAGCAATGCTACGCGGTTATTATCGCGTGACTTGACGTCTAATACATTGTTTGAAATACGTGGCACGCTGTCCAAACATTCCTTGTTTTTTTTTTTCGTTAATTTCCAAGTACAATTTATCAAGAGCGTACTCGGCCCTCCGTAACTACGTTCAGTAATGTTCGGTACTTCACTAAAGGTCACACGTACGGTCACGTAATAAAATAGTATTATTAAAAGCTTGTCAGGCAATAAATTCTCTTACACGTTTCTTTTTCTTTTCCCATTTCATGAATTATGTTTCTTAATTATTGCTATGCGTGTTTTTAAATTATAAATTTGCAATGTACATGAAGTAATAAAGGTATTAATAAAACTGTATACCAATAACGAGGTAATATTATATTTACTATTCTTATGAACTGATAACCGCAGATACTGTTCAATGAGGCAATATCTTTTATTTAAGTATTCAAAATTTCTTTTAATTAACATAAGTGATATATGCATACCTCCTTCATACGACAAACTTTTGTGGAATAAAATGTGCCAGCATTACTTACATTATAGGCCATTTCAGAATATGGAGAGGCCAATTTTGTAACAGACATACAAACTTTCAAAATATTGCTTTATTAACAGTTTGACAAATTTTGAGAGATATTATAAGAAGCAGTACAATGTACCGGATTGAATCTGATTGGTCGACACAATGCATACTATCTTTTCATTTGCATTGGAGGAAAATGCATATTCCGTGAGCGTGCACGATCAGGGAAAATTGTTTCAGTAGTATTTAAAAATCATTATGCTAATAGGACGTTGGTAATTTCCACACACAATATAAAAGATACATTGATACACTCGCTAGTTTCGTAGCTCGGTTGCTTCATTTGCATATGGAATTTAAGCGATATTTCAAGGGTGAAGGAAAGTCTGACTAACCAGCCTTTCTCCAGCTAGAAGTAGAAAAGTATATGTCTGCAGGTTACTAGTATCGACATCCATAATTCGAGGATTTGGACCCTATATCCTTCTGTTTTCGCGTTTTGCGTTTTCCATGAGGCCGGTCGCTGTTTCTTATAGGTTTAAACGGCCTAGGTGATTAGGAGTGTCGGATATATTTATTTTTAACAAATGTGTGTTACACTGACTTGCTTTAAAAACTTTTTTTTTTCAACAAAGCGATGCAACAAGCTTGAAGATCTGGTAAATTTAATTCAATAACGGGTGTCAGTTAACCGTTATAGAATTACGTTCACCAGATCTTATAATATTATACGATAGAGTTTTGTCGGAATTATCAATATTTTTTTAAAGTCTGTTCGTTGTTGATAATTTTTATATCGTCTATATGGCCTATATAGGCTACTGGTTGTAATTCTGTCATATTTTTATAGCTGTCTAGTTAGGTACAAAACCGCAAAAACTTTTTCCTACGTGATGCAATCACTATAGTTTACCGCTTACAAGGGCTTTAAGAAAGTTATCGCGGTAATGAGACATTCTATTTTAAAGATCATGATCGCAAATTGGTGTTGTCTAAATATACTAACCGCCTAAACCGCCAAGTGAAAGTTCCCACCGTCTAGTATCTTCATTTGAACACATATAGAGCGTAAGATCATCTAAAATTTCGACTGATGTCATACAAACGTTTCCAAAATTTTATTTCGTAAATATTTAAAAAAAAATATTTCGAAATTCGAAAACCGTACTGGCAATAAAAGAGTGACGCATCAAAATTAAAAAAAAAAACATGTGACGCATAGTTTAAATGAAAATATACACGCGAGCGCCATTAACATACAAACGTGTAAAATTAATATTTATTTAGAGTGGCGGTAATGAGATGCGGTCAAACGGCTTGCGGCCATGTTGGTCTGTGTTGTGACATCTATTAATTATCATTTTATTCGTAGATTTAAAACGTACTATTTTGTGATTGTAGGTCACACGGTTCAGTCCACTTGAAGTTGATCGCCTTTATGTTGGTGAAAATTATGTTTCCAGTGAAATTATTAACAATGTAATTTTTTTTTTAAGTTCCAATGCCTCCTTAAATCAATGATATATATTTACGTTTTGAAGCTTTCGTGATAACGTGACCAAGGCCGATTGCTTTAAAAAAAAATAAAATAAAAATACATCCGCTATGTTACAACCGTCAAATATATGAGATTCAAACTTTATTATCTGTATCATTGTCACTTAACATCGTGTGATTTTAATATTAAGTGTCAGGCCTTTGAGTGTTTGTGAGGGAAAGAAATGTGAAATAATCAGTAATGTAATATTTCTGGTACATCAAAGCTCCGTTGCGATATCCTTAGGCGAGGGTTAAGGACATCTCAGCTGTTTTCAGTGGGTGTAAAGATAAGTACCTTTTGTCCCGATACCAAAAAATCTACGTCCTCGATGATCTGGTTCGGTATGCGGCATTTATCAACAGGCAAAAGTATTTAAACTAAGTAAATAAGTGTTCGGAATACTTTATTGGTACTTGGTTTTTGAAGTAATATGAGGGCGTCCAAGTAAATAGGGTCCAGATCTAGGCATGAATTAAATTTTTACTACGCGCAATCAACCACCCTGTGGTATCAGTTGTCGCCAGCGGTATTTCGGGACCGGTACGACTTAGGGGCCTTCAAGAAATGACCCTACTCTTTCCTTAAAGGTCGGCAACGCAATTGCGTATACCCTAGTGTTGCGGGTGTCTTTGGTCTAAGGTGATTACTTTTTATCAGATGAATCGCTCGCTCGTTTGTTTACTCTTACTATATAAAAAAAAATAATTTCCGTGACTTTAGCGATTTCGTAAAGCTCGCTGATAGATTGCTGTTCGACATTTTAAACGATTATTATTTAATCTACAACTTTAAGTAATAAATTACCATACATTATGTTTCTCAGTACTAGAAACAAGCGAATAAATGTTTTTTTTTATTTTAGTCAATCATTGAAATTGCTTTTCCTCAAATCGAGTTTCAACTACAAATGTCAGATGAAAAAATTTGTCAGTTTTGATTGTTTTTTTTTTAAATATTCTTGATAACGAATCTCGTCTTTAATACCCCACTACTGGAGCCTTTCTGCTTAGACGTCTACATATGAGCAATCAAATAAATGGTTTATCTGACACTATAGCTCTTGTGAATTATTATGTAAACCCTTTACTAGCTTTTTTTTTGTAAGAATATAGTTATTATATCATCCATCTCCGAGTCTTAAAGATGCTTACATAGATAAACTAATGAAATGTAATGTCTTTACGATCGTTTATTAGTTAGAGGTCATTTTATTGCATTATATAAATCGCTCAACACAAAAATCGTCGTCCGCAAAGGTTTAACATAATAGGTCTTTCGTACTATGTAGGTCGTGTTACAACTATGAGTTATGTATTTGTACCTGACACACGTTACATTAATTGCCTTTTGTGACTTGGTGTATATAAATATGCAGATCTGAACTTCGACCTTCACATGAACGGTTGTGAAGGTTAACCGACAATGTCGTTTTAATTACGATAGTAATCTCCACAACTTGACCCAGTGGGTATGAAAGGTAGACTATTGAGAAATTGAATTCTCAAACATCGAAACGATAATAATGGTGCAAAATGTTTTAGGCTTTGAAATGATGTAAAAACAGATTGTGAGATGTTCAAATATTAGATTTCTTAATTCGATTCTATCTATTCTATTTAATTAATATAATTTGTTAATTTTAACTATGAATAATACGATCGCGGAAGTATCTAATGGTGTTACACAAAAAAAAAAAATTATTAAGTTTATGTTTAATAGCAATAAAACTACACTCTCCTGCACTTATGACTGCAGCTGTGGCATAGTGGTTCATCGGCTTGCCTTGTGAAGCAATGATCTCGGGTTCGATTTAAGGCTTACAGCGCTATTGGATTTTGGTGGTAGGGTTTCGTGAACCGGACTGGCTAGCTGTTACCCTCAGTGTCAATTTGCTGTCATAACAACATTGCCGTGTTCCGGTAGTCATACATGTGAGAGCTAGAATTGTCCTAGACATACACGCGCACTTACACTTCATCTATAGCCTAATTATCACTTAACATCAAGTGAAATCGATATCAGATGTTAGGGCATAACTGATATTTTCTTATAAAGTATCAAAGCGTATGAATTATCCCAATTTAATATATGTTTGTCCACAGTTATGATTGTATATGGTCACTGCGTTCCAAAAGTGCCACGTTTCTTATATCTTAACATAAATCTTCGAGTGAAGAAATTTGACGAGAGCTCATTAGCAGTTAGAGCGTCGGGATAGCTAGCGTTTTTATTGCGCTGAAATTGCAAGTGCTCTCTAAATTGGCCTATAAATAGTTTATCTGATAATTAGTTTAGCATTAAAATTACTGTAAAACAGTTCGCGTACAACTCCGGGTATTTACCGCCGCCGGTATCATTAATGGTGAGTTTAATAGCAATTTATATGGGCTCGCCGATACTGTCTGCTCATTAATCGACTGTAAATCAGCTATAACGCGGCACAGCCTTTTGCTTTCGGGTGACCATTATGTTGCATTTATATGTACATTTAAAAAAAATGTTAGATAAATTTCTTTCCCGCAAATATAGATCGAACTGTAAACGTAACCAATACTTCATATACTTGATTGTTCATTATCTATATTGTATAAGAAAAAAAAAAAATATATATATATATAGGAAAAAAGCACTATTCGAGTAGATTTAGAGGAGTGAAATGTATAAAAATTTTAGATTTTACAGATTATAAAATCTGTTATTGAAATATAGATTAAGGAACACGGAAAGCAAAGATATTATAAGTCTATATTTGTTTAATAGACTAAAAATGTTCAGGACGCTATAAGTTACATCCCCGATGAGGGAACATCCATTTATCTAATTAAAAAGGTGAGAATTGTTCATCTTTAAATTTTGATGTTCCTATTAAGACTAATCTTGATAAGAAATAGATAAATGTGCCGTTAATAATTGAAGTGCACTGAATAAAAGTAGTTAATTTAATAGCAAATAGTCATCGACGGCTCGTCATAAAATTTACAACAATTACTTTAGTTTCCCGGAAGCGGCTATAAAACTTAAGACAAGAAAAGGAAAGTATTTATGAAAAGCGTTGGAGAAAATTGATGAACCTCGTTTTTGGTATCCAATGATTGGGATTTGGAAATCTGTTATCTCCGATTTGTACATGATAATCGCTAGTAGTGGACCGTTCCATAGTTATTGGTTTCATAAATTTTAAGTAATGTTGACAACATTTATGAAATATTTTTTTTAATATCGAATCCGAACTCGCAATACTGTTCTTTAGCCATCTGAATATAAAGTCGAATATGTAACTGTCGCATTTGTATTACTAAAGGTTAGGTAAAGTTTATACTATATACTGTATAATATAGTCGCTTTATGTCATGAACGTGCCGGACCAATGTCACCTCAACGACTATGTCTGTGACCTAAAATAGTTCGAATGTTACAATTAGATGTGCATAATTATCATATTGTATATTCTTTACAGATTAAAAAAGTTTTAATTGTTGCAAAGTTGTTTTTTTAATTTATTGATATACAGGAACAATGTGAAGAAAAAAATAAATTAACGCAACGAAAACCACAGTTGTTTTTGCTGTACTCCATAATCTTATTGCTAATTTTTTTTTTCTTTAGTTAAACTTAACTGTAACGGAAATTTTGTCTAAGATAAAATTATATCATGCTCTTTACTCAATATAAATAGATCGAAATCGGTTATGACTATTTTTATCATCTACAATTTTGAATAGTCTTTCTAGAAGTTAAGCAAATTTTCCCATTAAGTATTTTTACGAGCATTAAGCATTGTAGCTTTCCAGCTGGAACGCTTCTCAAGTAAATTTACTAAAATATCAAGGCATGTCACAAAATGATGAAGATAAATTGGTGCAGTATGAACATCCTTACGGGCAAACAACATTTACCACTAAAAAAAATGTTCAGTTCTCGATTTTTTATATACCAAACTTATATAAGTTATCAGTAGAAACCCGGTGCCGGTAAAATAATGTCGAAATGTTTATTAAGAATATAATAATTTTAGGCCTTCCAAACTGTTACGCCATAAAATTATTTCAGCCGACACAATTCAAAGCGGGTAGCAGGAGTTTACGTGGAAAGTTTCCCCGTTTTATTACGCAATCTAACTGATATATGACCGGAGCGTGGCGTCGTTGCGTTGAACAGAAGTTGTTTTGGCTTCACTTTGCTATGAGCATCTACGTATTCGGGACTCGTGGCGTTACGTGAATTATGTTAACCCGTTGACTGGTGGCCGCTCTGAACGATTTTAATTGGACATTTATGAGGTGTTTACGATTAATTATCTTTATAACGCAGTGGTTTACCGCGTCGAAACGCTAAGGTCCCGGGTTCGATTATTCGGCCACGGGATTAGTGGAGTTTGGATCATGGCAGGGTTTTTCGCACCCACCTGGCTAGCTATCACCTTCAATGCCAATCTGTCGCTATAATAACGTTGCTATGTTCCGCTAGTCATACATGTGAGTGTCAAAAGTATTCTGAGCGAACACGCTTCACCATTTACGGTCTCATCATCACTTAACATCTGGTGAAATCGAGGTCAAGTGTTAGTCTATAACCGATAAAAAAATATCATTTTAGAGTGGATATGTCAACTTTTACTTCTTACTGGTAGAAAGGCATTAAGGACCAAAAGCCGGCGTCGAACGTCCAATCTCGTCCATAAGTATTCCTAAAATCTTTACTGTGTGAGTAGCCAGTTAGCGTAAACGCTAAACATACGCGACCAAAACGTTAGAGTGGTTATCACTTGAGGCTTGTATTCGCCCATAGCAGTCTAAGAGACGACGTCGGACGACCGTGTCCGACGTAGTGCTGTCGAGCCCAAAACACGTCCAGAAGATCCCACGTGCGGTGGCGAAATATTAAAAATAAAAGCGGAAATTAGCGAATTAATTTTTGTACCGTTGGATCATGGAATTGCGCAATACATCACATACATTATCATCGTCTACTAAAAAATGTGTCGTTCGCAGCAAAAGACTTTTCTCGACGACTGTACGTCGAACGTAGACACACTCGTGCGATGAAGTGTTACGCATAATTTTATGCAATTCAATCCGACGTTAGTAATTAGCGGTTGACAGAGTGAGCGCTTGGCGCTGCGGCGGGCGCCGAGCTGCGTTCATATTTAAATTGAGTTGGCGAATGAATGACAGATGACTGGGGACGACAGATGTGACGTCACGGTGCCTTCGTTAAAGTTTGTATTAATACAGTTAAGAATTTCTTGACACTTTACGAAAACGATTATATGAATTATTTCTGATTTCTGTAAACGTGTTTTGATTGCACGGATTGTTGTAGGCGACGAAACTTTGCCCAACAGATTTTGCATTTCTGTTGGGCAATGCTTCGTCAACTAATTGATCTGAATAAAATGATAGACATTTATCATACTATGATGCAGTGTATTCGGAACTGGGCCGAAAGTCGTCAATTTTTAGTTCAATTTAATATACATTTATTTGATGTCGGCACGTTTAATGGCATTCTCGCCTCTACTTATAGGATCTGGCAAGATTGTTATTTGATATGGTAAAATTAGTTTTATTACGTAGGTGATTAAAAATATTGTTTAGTATGAAAATATGTTCATTTTGTGGTCGAATGTTCTATAACCGACTGTCTCTATGCTTCCGTGGCGCAGTAGTTTAACCCTTTGCCTAATAAAGCGGAGGTTCCGGGTTCGATGCCAGGCTCACAGGAATAGTGGATTCCAGATGGTGATAGGATTTTTCGGACGTATTCCAGGCAAAGACGTTTTACCATTAACGGCCTCATTGTCACTTAACATCGGTTGCAATCGTGGCCAAGCGTTAGCCCATAACCGATAAAAAAAAGAAAAATAACCAGATACATTAAAGTGTATGGATTATGAAGCTAAAACGCGTTTTTTAATTCACGGTAAGTACTTTTAATAACTTCATTAAAGTGCGTTTAAGATGCCATTAGGCCAATAATTTCAGTTAACTATACGTAGCTCTATCTAAACGCGAATATATAGTTATGCTAGTATAATATTTTTAGTCTTACATAAGACTTGTACGTTCATAATGTAATCATTTCCATTACAGATATTGTCCGCGACCGCTTACGTAAGTGACCTGTGACCTGGGACGTATGCAAAGTGCTTACTAGGTTATTTCTATTCCTGATTCTCACATCCTGCTAGCAGTCCGATGCGTGGTTAAAGAAAATTGCCTCAGAGCAGTATGTGCTTGCGGTAGTTTGTCGCATTTTTCTAAATACCCACCACTGGGGCGTGCATTCCTTTTGCGTGAAAGTGTATTCTTCTATTTATTTTTTCGACGCCAACTGTACTTTTAACGTCCGGAAATTTCATTTGGATAGAGATGTATTTTTATTCATGTTTTGTTAGAGAAATTATATTAATGTTTGAGTATGTATAATGATTGATATTGTTTAGGCTAACATTACTAAGATTTCTGTGAAATTACTGAAGCAATAAACCTTTAAAGCTTATGTCTAAGCAATGTCCACAATGCGAGGGAGTGTAATTATCCTAATTCGCACAAACTCGCACAGGCTCGCCACTTATCTTACTACCTTAGTGAATCTGTCTTGACTCTTTGTGGTATAATGAGAAAAGCTTACGGCATCCACTCTAAATCGTTCGATTAAACGACTTTCGTCGAATTATTTTTTAAATTAACTATTAGTATCATAAATATTCCGTTGCCAATATTTAACTATGAAACTACCTATATTACACTTGTTATTTTAATTTCGTTTCATTACTTCAGACAGAGTTCTGTTTGCCTTTCGTTCACTGTGTGTAACCATAGATTATATTCCAAGTGCATGAGTAAAATGCGCACATCACTTCTTAACATTTATAAAATGACAAAGTGTCACCGTTGAAATATATTCGAGAGTTACCGTTAACGAGAGTAAAATGAGATGCGAGTGACAGGTGACAAGTGGCGGCCCCCGCTTGCGTTTACCACTGTCGTCCGCTTGCGGGCGATTCGCTTTCGCCCGATCGGTCATTGTTGTCGCGACACGTTTTGTTCCGTTCCATCGCATTGTGCGAACGATGTATAATATGATATTCCTTTGTCGCGGCTGAAATGGTGTGATTGAAAACCGTTTTACAAAATAAACGCGATTGTTGATAAAGAATAAAAACAACAAAACAAAACAACAACGACAACAACAACTATGTCGATTTTATCAATAACGCTCACACAATGAACCCACGTCTTTATTACGGTTAACAAGTCGATATTGTAATACAATTGTGTATAAATGAAATTCGTACAAAACGAGTGGCGCGAATTCTCTCGTAGCGTTTTTATTTCGACCATTAACCGCGCACTGAATAGGTTTCGTAGAAACTTTAATAGCCTTTGTAATATATTATATAGAGTAAAAAACGTGCATACTTTATGATGTTTCTATATAGGAGATCTTTTTATCGAAAATAGAACAAATGGAAGTCGATAGCACTTTTGGAAAGAAATTATGAACAAATCATTCTTCTTTCTTCTCTCAACTGAGATTATAGCGTTAGGATCTGCCTTTCCTGTTCTCTAAGTATTATAGTTCTTTTCTCTATTTCAATAAATAAAGTAGTAGTAGAAGTAAAAATTTACGTCTGGTCATTACAATTAAAGTTAACAATAGAAAAAAAAAAGAAAAATCATATGCGAAAAAGTTTCTAAAATGTCGATTCTTAAAAAATCTTCCTATTTTAAACTGGGTAATGAAATGTATATATGAGAAATTATATATCACGGCGTGTGTCTAATGTAATTTGTGATCAGTCCGTCTGTTAATCATAATTGTACGCTGGGATCATTCTCGCGCATGAACCGCGCCCATCACCATGGCGACCGGTCCCTGTAATACACCGCGACATCAATAGCCGAGTCTAAGGTAGCCCTAATAAAAAGTGAAAACGCACACACGTGTTTGCGGCGGGGGGGGGGGGGCGGGGGGGGGGGGGGGGGGGGGGGGGGGGGGG
>DWQX01005078.1:0-13695 GCA_018245475.1 Pharmacophagus antenor
TTTGTTTAGGAATTAAAATAATGAAGGCTAATAATGTTGCTTAATTAAAGCCGATGATGTTTAAGTATCAAACCATTACCAGCTTCGAAAGAATATATAATTTTTGTGAAAATATGTGAAATATTTACCGTTTGCTTGTGAGTGTTTTTGACTGAATCTCTAGCGCAGTGGTTTGCCATTTTGCCTCGTATCATAACGTGGAGTTATTGGAGGTTCCTAAGTCACACGAGTAATGGAGTCCAATGGAGCCCGCCAGGCTAGTCATCACCCCTAAAGTCGATATATCGCTATAACAGCTTTGCTGTATTCTGTCAGTCATGCGTATGAAGGTCTGAGTATTCTGGGCGGACAAGCTCCACTGTACGCGTCCCCATTAACATTTAGAGGACAAGTGTTAGCGGATTCCCGGTAGAAATATACATAGATTCAACTTTTCTCCTTATAACATGGATACATAAAACTAACTCTCTCTTAGCGGGATTTGTTTTAGATAATATCATTCGCGGGAACACGCCGCGCCGCCGCCGCCGCCGCCGCCGCCAGCGACGGGCTGGTGACACCTGCATTCGACGCCCCCATGCTGTCGTAAACAAACCTGTCTTTGATTTCGTTTCCCAGAAACGTTTACACCGTATTTAAAATTTTAAGCACCTTCCTTGAAAATATTTTATTTCTACTTTAATACAAGATTAACCGTTATTATTTATGTCCCCGCTGAAATTCTTTAAAATACATTTACTTTAAAACGGTTAAAGTCCAGCCGAGATTCACGAGGACATGAATTATCTTTACCGATGACAGATTTGTGTTTAGTTTTATGTAAATCAGTTCGCGATAGATAAATAACGTCACAAATCAAGAACGGGGAGAAAAGCCAACGCTTTAGACCAAAGAGACGTATTATTTGTTTCTACTACGCGTTCCTGGGATATAATTAGAGGTGCAAGTGTTAAGCATCCTTCCTCGATACGCTTCGACGGCTGTTTGTTTGAGCGGTGGCGTCCCGACGACATTGCCGGCGCCGCCTGTACGATTTACAATATCTACACTGACAGGGTTCTATTTGCTGTATTGAATAAATATTCGAATCGAGTTTTAGTCCACCGAAACAAGAGCTATATTCCAACGTCATCGACATTCACTGGATAACCTTGTGATTGTGATAAACATGCAAAGACACGTTCAGGAAATTAGACTTTGTTTACGTTAGATCAGAAAACAATCTCCTTTGTTCCAGCTGACGTCTCGTCACAGATGGACGCCTGCAAATGGTCCCGCGTCGCCTCCGTCGCCTACGCTGCACGCTCCGCATATTGTTTATAGTGACCGTTGACACGAGGAAATTCGTCAGCGGAAGAAACCGCATTTAGGACGGACGGGGCATAAATCCCGCTTGAGTGACAAGTAAAACTTTATTGCACTATAAATTAGTAGATGTATAACCCGACAAAAATAGCTAGTGCGTTATTGGCGTTGATACCTAGCAGTAAAGCGTGAGCTGTCGCATGCGGGCACGGTTTACGATTCGCTTCATCAAGTGAAGCAACTATGTCATTCTCTAACTCGGAGACTTTTAATGTATTCTATTGTTCTTTTGATGTTGGATTTTAGAAATGTAAATTATACAAATAAAATTATACATCAGCATCTGAGAGACACTGCACATGTCTAGTACTACTTTTAAAGTGATAAGACGATGAGAACGTCTATCTTTACCTTTCAATGATCTTTCATTTAGAAAAGAAAATTATAGACGTAGATTAATAAATCTCGTTAGTACAACATTATCTACTCTCCCTTTAGATAAGATTACGGTAATGTGCAATAGTGCACATAATTAAACATGTCAAGTACGGCGGTAAAACATCGCTACTGTATCTACTAGTGTCTATTGCAACCCCTTTTTTTACGTGAGGAAATGCGTTGCGCATACCGTCCGACCAGGGGAGGTTCAGGGCGGTTATGTGGGACTCCCCGGGAGTAAAGTTCTCGGTATACCCACTAAAACCTCACGGTATTCCGTCACACGCCGATTGACGGGGCTGCGGGCACGCGAATGTATTCTTCCGCAGCTTTTGCAACCCTACTACCAGTGAAATAAATGTGCGTTAGTCACGACTCGTGTAAAATTAAGGGAAGAATATTGCAGTACGTCTCGTCTTTGTTATTATTCATGTATTGTGGTAATTCATAACAATAAAAGCGATAAAAATATTATCATTCAATCCTTTAATTTCCATGTCATTTAATAAAAATGTTGCTTTGGTATTGATTGCGTCAACATAACTGGTCAAGAACTTCAGGTGAATTTTGAAATTAAATTATAAAAGTAATTAAAAGGCACACGGTGGGCGGCGGTACGGAATTAGCCGACGAAGCTTCCATAGGTTATGACTTTGTTTCACGATTTTTTTATTAGCTCAGCACCGCTGTGACAAACGCTCGTTTACATTTTATTACACCAGTTAACTTTTTGTCAAAGCGAAACGTTTTGTTTAACGTCCGCCTGTCATGCGTCCAAAACGGTTAAATGGCCATCATTCTGTTTTCATATCAAAAAAATGATACTTTTCTCCTCGCACAATGTCATAACAACTATTAAAAACCGTACAATGTGCCGAATGTAACACATGTTTTCTCTAGTCTACAAGCAGAAAAAAAAGTGTGAAAAAACAAATTCGACACGATCGTAAAATGTTGTCTCGTACTAAAGTCACAAATAATACTGACAAACATAAACTTGCGCCTGTCGCGATTCCGTTGGCTCTTTAGTATGGCGGTGAACTGGATTTTGGTGCGCGCAATTTAAAGTTTGCCGGAGCGTTGTCTGGTATTTATTAAAAGATTGATAGGCTGTCGTCGGATGTCTCTGTGAGGTCGTAATGTATACAGAGTGAGGGACGAACGGGCGGACGGACTGAAATATCTCAAACGGCGGTGTTTGTTGACGTAGCGACTGCGAGAACCGGGACATTATACATTTGACAAATTTAGATTCTTTCACCGTGATCTTGCACCAGCGTTCCGCCTTCTTACAGCACTTGCTGTGGCGACTATCGCATTTAGTCTGTCTTATGTTATTAAAACATTGTTTAATGCTGAACATGCAGTAATTATTACAGGTATAATTTGTTAAATGACCTAATAAAGGTTTCATTACAAGAATAATTAATTTATGCAAATCTCTTCTTCATAAGCAAATTATGAAGGGTCTTGTAAGATCTTAGCAAGATCTTCCAGTTCATGCCCCGATCAGCATTTTCGATCTATTAATTTAGAACTGTTTGAATTTTTAAAAATTACTAATGACTATGTTTAATGAACATGCCTAGTTATTGCATTGATTTTTTAACAGTCCGACCCGCCCCTCTCCCGATATTTTATGTACTACCAACTTAATCGTACTCACTCGTACCAAGTTCACAAGTCTATAAAATGCCTTAACCAGCGAGCTCTGGTCCAAACTTGACCCGCTGTTAACGCAGCTTTACGAGTAGACCACCCAAACTTCAATTGCCGCGCTCGTTAAATTATCTATAACAGGCGCCTATGAACATGAACAGCGGTTTTGGGTAATGATTCCGCCTTCAATAATCTTACAAATCTATTTTTGACACGAAGACCGCTGTCTTCCTATTGTTCAATACCAAATGAGTATTTTACATTGCTGCGTTTTGTTTCGCAGTTATGATGCCTGCTCATTGTTACAATACGACGTAGAAATAAAATGATGGAAAGTTTCAGACATTCAACTATATAAATGTTGCTCAGAACTTTATAATTTTGGCAGAACATAAAAATTCCATTCCTCTTTTCACTATTTACCAGAGTAATAATACTACTGCCATAAAAATTACTAATTTTTTTTTCTTTGATTTATTATTTGATTTATCAGCACTTTCGTGTATACTTAAAAAATTACTGACACATTTTGGCAAACACTAAATATCGATAAAATCTAACCTGTACTAAGTTAAGAGTCAACTCTTTATTTCATGATCTATAATGTATTTATATTTCTTACTCAAATCCCAATAGAATTCTTGCAAAAAACGTACTTACAAAATGGTGCGACACTTACTTTCGGCACATCGGAGCGCATTACCAAGGCAACGTAACAATCTCCATCACCGGCGACTGCACTTAACCCGTCTGTCTTTAATCATTAAGGGAATCCACTGCTCAATAGAGTGCTGTAGTAATCGGAATCGAAAATAACTCCCAATACCTTACGCATTACAGGAAGTGTTGTTACATTTTTAGCTCGGCCGTTGAACTGCCTCACTTATTAGCTACACGTGCTGACCGGTCCTCTTTTGTTTAATCGAGAACACTGTTACACTACAACCCCCCCCTCGATCTTTTTTAACAATCAACTCGGGCATAACTATAAACGTTCTGCGTTTTACCTTTATTAATTCTTTATGTATAATAACAAGTTCCAATATAGTGGTCGTTTGCAAGAGATGCTTTCAGCAGTAAGACCGCCTTTTGTACTGCTAACGTATTTTACGTCGCTCTATTTGTAACAGTTACTTTCTTTTAATTTTGTTTCATGTGCACTTTATTTTGTTCTTGCTATGCAATAAAGACTATTCTATTGTAATCTATTTTATTCTAGTGATTTTTTATGTCGTCTTGGTTATATTTCTTAAACAGGGAATATATTCATTTGTTTCAAAAATACATTAAGGTAGGTTTTTTATTGACAATACGGTGATGCTTGATCTCATTTCTCGAGATGTTAAGTGCTGAGAGGCTGAAGATAGTAAGCCTGCTCGTGTGTTCCTCAATGTGTTATGATGTCTTCTACAGTTCGAACGCCGGAGGCTATGTTGTTATGATGGTAGATTGACAATATGATTGTTGCAGCTAGTCAGACGGGTTCGAACTATCCAACCCACATCCAACTTACGTGGGAGACTCCGGAATCAAATTAGCCATATCCGCATTACAAGCAAGGAGTTGTGACAAAATATTTACTTACATAATATTATACAACATACTGCATAATTAAATTGGTATCAGAAATGTTATTTTAATACGTTGAACGCTTGCGGGATCACCGGTAACCCCCTTCTAAAAATAGCCAAACAATTGAAAATATAAGTAAATAATGTTTCTTTTTATCAGTTAAGGGCTAACGCTCGACCTATATTTTACCTGATATTAAATAGCAATGTGACCGTAGATGGTGAAGCGTGTTAGCTCAGAATACTACTGGATTTCACATAAATGACTGTTGGAACACAGGAATGCAGTTGGGGACACATTGCTATAGATGATGGTTGCAAAGCAGGCAGGTTCGAAAAACTACCACCAAACTCTTCTGACCCCGGATTCGAACCCCGGACCTCTGTGTTACAAGGCATGCGGTAAACAACTGTGCCAAGGACAGTCGAAGGTTATCGAATAAATCATAATTATTAAATTAACAAGGATGATCAAACACGTATTATATTCAACTTTGTCAAACATTTGCTACAGCTGCGAAGTCTTGTTGACTCCTAAACCTTAGCTGTCAGAATCAAAAAGCCTGAATTCCAGAAAGCTTGTCGCTATTCTCATAGTGGCACGGCATGTTGACTTTAATACCGTTCCGTTGTTCGCTATAAAAAAAGTTTCCAGTAGATATGAAAGTAAATTTCTAAACTTGTGCGTCAAATAGTTTTAGACAGTATAAAAGCGCAAACATAACAAATTCTAATTATTAATAAAAAATTCTGCGACTAATGCTTTCCACAAATAACTTCAACAAAGTCAACGCAGTCACATCAAAGAGGTTCTCCTCTTCACCGCAGATAATGCAACAAAGAAACTGTCACGTGAGTCTCGTAGCATAAACAATTTCATATAACCCTACATTATACCCTACGTTAATGTTTAAAAAACAAATCAAATTAAAAAGATCTCCCCTTGTTTACGCATTGTTTGAAAGACGGTTCTAATTAGCATTCCTCGGCTGTGTCCCTAGTGTTTGGGCTCATACCTCATACTTTTCGAATTCGCTGTGTCATAAACATTTCGGCAGTAAAAAGTCTTTGATGTCATACTAGAAAAGACTTTCCCGTCTTTACGCTTAGCTTTGCTAGACATTCATCTAGTAATAAGTGATACAATTGCTTGTAACAATTGAATATTATAATTTTTTTATAACAGACATTAATGGGTTGAAAGCATGAAATCCGTAGTGTGTAAGTACACTGCAAAACCCAATATTAAAGTAGAAAAACTACTAAAAATCTTAAAGACATAAATATTATTACAGGAAATATATTTATTTAATCTACAATAAAAAGGCCGGTGCAAAAAAAAAGCACAAGCATTAATACGTTTCTCCTGCTATTTTGTTTTTAATTAAATCATATATTTGTGGCATACATTTATCGGTGGAAAATAAATTCTAAGACTGGGTTCAAGTGTGCATTCATCATAGAATTCATCAAAGAAAACAATCGTTGACACTTTCTTCATAAACGGGCATTATACGCAAATCGGGTTTTAGCTTGTACAGCGTTATTTGGCTGTTTATATTTGTTTTGGGCCGCAGGAAAAAGATAAATGGGCCATAGGTTTGACATGCCAGTTTACCGCTATTTGTTACATGTTTTACACTATTTACACTATTTCAAACTGATTACATTGTTTTACATTAATTACACTATTTTCAATTGTTTACATTGTTTTGTCATACCATTTGTATGTCTACTTATTGAGACATCGCCCTTCAAGCAGTAACATCTTTTACCCGATTATCAGTACGATTTTGATGTAAATAGAAAGTTTCATAAAAAGAATATTATCTTCTACTCACCGGTTATACGATGTCCAATTGTCCTTGACAAAACTCAACGAAGAGTAAATCACGTGGCGGCGGGTAGCGACGCATGATGTTAACAGAAAAAAGGTTCAAGCAAAAAGTTTAATGCGGGCCCGTAGAACTATGCTATTATAACAGATAAGAGATTAGTAATTTATGAAAACAACATCTAATTTTCGGCGCTAACGCTTTGTTGACTGTTTAAAAAAATTTAAGATAAAATATTTTAAAACGCTATGGGCCTCTCCTCTGTTCGCTTAACAGTTGGCAGCTTTAAATAATTTATAAAACTGTTGATACTCATTACTCAAATTGTATACATAAGAAATAGTTAAGCGCTTTCTGTACTTTTTATATAATTTTACCTCATATATATTGGCAATAATATGTAAATAAATACATTAATGTATATAAAAACCCAACTATCTCGGATCTGCTAAAGTCGATTTCGGTTTTAGTTTTAATAATACAAAAAATCCTAAATATTAAAATAAAAACACAAGTATCTGGTACAAAGTAAAAAGATAATTCGTAATTCATTCCATAAAAGAAAATAATGGAAAAGAATTATAAAACTAAATATTTACTAAAATTATTAAAAATGGTGCAATTTAATGTTCTATGAATATTTTACTTCACGTCGGGAACTCTACGAATATTATTTAAAACTCAACGGAGGCGACCACAGAAGTTGACATTTGACAAAAACGATTTACAATATCTTTCCGACATCGAAATTGTCCAACCTACCGTTTCGCGGACCTTACCGCGAACTGTCAAATGCTTTTATAAACTGGCAACATTAAAAATACATTCATGAAACCAATGTTTACACGAATTTCAATGTTAACCTCATAGATTTAAGGTTTAATAGAATAATCTCTACGGATACATTATGTATGTTGAAGTTTATATCACCAGGACCGAATTTACTGAGTTATAAAATGCTTTTTGGCGTTTTTTTTATGTGTTTCGAAGAGTGTTTCGCGTTGAGTGGACACAGTTCGGCGTATTGTAATAACTTTGAAATGGCCGACTCTGTAGGTTTTATGAACGAAAAAAAACAACAATTTTTTTAACGTACAGGAAAAGCTAATCAAATATTTAGTTACATAACCCAATATTGTCAGAAACAGAATATAACCTTAAACTTTTTACACAATAAAATATATTTTTTTAATTATAAAGTAAAATTACATTAATTACCTGTACACATCTTATAAGATATACGATATTCTCGTCGCTCATAAGAGTGGTATATTATAACTTCCCTTACTGCTAGCATGATTATAATTTAGAGTAATATTTTGTATGGCAGCTTACCGTAACGAATCTCTGCGTGAAACAATAAAAAAAAAGCATTATAATAATGTGGTATAACCATAAACGGTGACAAAAACAATTGTACTATTATCCATTCGCAGCCCCATAACCTTAGAGAGTTCTGCTTGCCCGAGCAAAAATGCTATAAACTTTTTGCGACAATACCCACTACGGCTAACGTATAATCTTGTATATTTAATGTCAATATGACAGATGCCAGTGACTCCACAATACCACGCGTATTCCGCACCGCGTCGCCGTAGCCTTTGCCTTTTGTAATCTTTATGAGCATATAATTTCAGGTACTTTGACGGAAATGTTCGTTACTGTACGTTGTTTTTTTCTTTTTTTATTAAACGTCATACGATGAAAAACTACAGTAAGTGTATCACGGGTAAATAATAAAAAATAGTATGACATGAAAAATAGTATTTCTCGGCAATTCATTATTAGTGAAAATATTCCTCGTTTCCCGAATAATAAAAGTCGAAGCAAAAATTAATTTGTACATGAACTTTTTTTATTGCTAAGTATTTGAAAATGGAACGTCTTCACGTGAGTTAAAAAAATCGCAAATTTTAACACGATTCGCAATTATCCACAACACTTGCATAATATCGTTTATTAAAAAAATAATAGATCTTTACATATGAAATTGTCGTTCTGTATGAAATAAATGAAAGTATTTTATATTTCTATTTCTGTTAATCAAAGTACACATCTGCAATGATATTATAGTCATGCCGATTTATAAAAAGCTGTTATGAATCACACCCTGATCATCACCTTCTTAGGAATCATTTTTCGCTTAGGGCTTGGATCATCACCTCAGAGCCAAGCTGGGCTGAACTGAAGACTTTCAATTGTTGAATAAAATCCATTTTACTTAATATGCTACAGCACGGTTCAAAATTCGTTCGTTATACCTACTACTTACTATTATTAGTTCGTTGGGCTGCTGGGGAGTTTGTCGTTTTTTCTTAGCTAGACATAGGAAGCGGTGAAGGAGAATGGGCGAATCAGGGAGCTGTCTGTATGTGTACATGACTTTACAAAATGATACTTTATAGCCTTTTTTTTTTCCTCGCAGTATATCCAATATGGGAGTGGGGTTAGAGTTCTTTATTTTGCTTTGACATTATTGCTTTGCCCTCGACTCCGTCATCAGTAACGTAGCGCTCACGCGTGTCTTTGCGGACTATATCTTTCCACCTAGTTTTAGGCCTGCCTATTCGTCTAAGTTCGGAGGAGAGGAAATTGCAAGACCTAATTGTCGATGTAGTCAGACGGCCTCCTTCGTAGTCTAATTTGAAATATTTTGTAGTTTGACTTTCATTCGATGCAATACGGTGAGCTTACTTTTCACACAGTGTCTCGACTCGATGATGCGAGCGCCACCGTCGCAGGCGACTGATCGCATGAATAGTGTAACGAACATTTGTGACGATTCAGCGGGCTGTCACGCCACCGCGGTGTTCAGTTTTTATTTCGCAAATGACACATCGTAAAAATTTTTTTCTCTTTTCCTCAGTGGCCAGTTACTCAACATCGAATTTAAAATTATTGGAGTTTTTATTTCCTTTTTTTTTCAAGGAAAGAAAATTATTTTATGCGAAAAAGCGACGAATCAATATTAAAGGATAGGGTCTAATTGGTTTTAGGTGTTACGTCTGCCTAGAATAATAAAGCGCTAGTTAACATTTTATACACTTGTAGCAGATTATAGTTTTTCGTCCCTCACGCTTTTTAATCAACAATGGATTGACTCGATCTCAATTTCGCATGTTGTTTAGTGACAAGCAAACCATAAACAGTTAAACGAGTTCGCCTATAACACTTCTGGCAAGGGGTGCCTACGGGGCATGTTTGGTTATTTACACCTAAAAATATTAATACACAAGATGATTTTTCCATTTTTTTCTCTTTGTGACTATGTTTAGATCTTGTATCGAATTATTATTTATTAATTTCAATTGCCTATATTGCTTAAATGGGATATGCTGGGCTTTCGGATTTGTATGGGAGTATCGCCGGGTAACAACAACACTGTTATGGCGGAAAATTGACATTGACAGTTGCAAGACATAAAAGCGTCATAAGAAATTTAAAAAAAATACATTCACTCGTCTCCTACATGAGCCTGTATTATTTAAAAAAAAACCTTAATCTAAATTAAAAGCCAATTATTAATTTAAAACAAAACGGAATACTAGGTAGTCGTGCGAAATGTACGCGGATTGTCAAACGCAATCAATAAAAGTCAGTCAGTAGGTAATCGATGCCTTAGAAGTGCGTGACCATTTTCCGTGCGCTCAACACGCAATGCCCGATAATTATATGATAAATGGATAGGTTTTTTTATGAATAAACAGCCAATATATGTTACGCAGCACGTGGAAGTAATTTAAGAGCATTTTTTGCAATGTACAATAGGAAGATACATCGTAAAAATTCGTACATATATACGTGTCCTGTGTTTGAGATATATATATATATACAGTGACAGTAAACAGTATGCTTATTCTGTCGGTAATGTGTACTTGACTTGTATT
Organism: Pharmacophagus antenor; assembly: GCA_018245475.1. Taxonomy (NCBI): domain Eukaryota; kingdom Metazoa; phylum Arthropoda; class Insecta; order Lepidoptera; family Papilionidae; genus Pharmacophagus; species Pharmacophagus antenor. The sequence goes on from DWQX01005078.1 coordinate 10,696, forward strand.
TAACAAGATGTTAAGTGACAATTCGGCTGTATATACTAAAGCGTGCCGACCAGAACACTGGCTCTTACACATGAGACTGCCAAAACATAGTTAAAGCTTTTACATAGATTTACCTTAAGGGTGGTAGTTAACCAGGCTGTTTTAAAAAACCGTTCCGCTTATATGGCTTCGAAATCGAACTCGGAACTGCTGTGTTACGAGACCACGTACGCGGTTAAAGCTTACTTATAAACTAACAATATTTTTCTATTTACTGAATAAAGTAAATCTTGTGATACAGAAATCTAAATTGATTAGAACTTTAATTGACATTAAAGTAAATAGGTTCTTTCAATCCCATAAAAGTAAACTAGAATGATTGATATAGAAAAGAGACGGAACGAAAACTTTGATGCTTTACACTTTTTGTTCACTACGAAACCACGCCCCGCTTTTGAACTGATGTTGAAAAAAAAAAAATAAACTACCGCCAACATTAGAAGACCCCCACTCGTGGGTTCTCCAAGCAGCCGATATTCGACTGTGAGAGGGTACCGCGGCTCATTCTACAATGGTGGCGACGTCATAATTGGACGGTCTCGTTAAAAAATTTTAATCAGCCTCAAAACTTTATGAGGCCCCGCTATGAAAAGGCTTCTTTGTAGGCTCAATGGCAATTATGTTGTGTTGATTGTTGTGGTAATTAATATTGTTGCAATTTTACAGGCGATTTACAGTCGATGCGATACGAGAGCAACAAAAGGAGTACACATATGTATTTGTGCCGCAACTTTGTAACAAATGTGCTTATAAAAAATGGTTTTAAAAAGGGAATTTTTAATGACGTCCTTTTCATCCGCGTTGTGCGCACAGCGGACTAAGTTATGGGGTCGTTGTTGACGAGAGCGGTCGGTACTAACGAACCCGAACTAAAAGTTTTATTTTTTTTTATTATACAGGCAATATAATATTAAAATATAGTACATTGATGCTAATGTGAAAACTATAAACTCGTTTAGAAAAATGACACGATCGTTTCAATAAAATATTATTTAACAATACTTATAATAAACGATTACATTTTTAATATCGTGTATATGTCTATAGAAATTACCTTGTGATTAATTTCCTAATGCAATTCGTATGATACATGGCGGTAAGTTGAAGGTCTAAGGACATGAAAGAGCCAATCACTCTGAGTAGCTCTTTTAAGGCCCTCACAGCAAAGGGTCAATGATCCGAATGGTTTTTCAATCAATTTGGCAAGATCAAAGTATTTACGATTGAAGATTTTCTGGATGGTTTTATTATTTATACGAAACGAAATAATGTAATGAGTACCTAGGTGAATACAAATTATTATAAATAATGTAAGAAATTAAATTAGTGATTCAATTCATGGTATTTCAATAATCCAGATCATTCTGTTGCAGTAATTTAATAAAATGCCATCTGTTGACAAAATGTTAAACTAATCTAAATAATTTGATCGGTGATTGTGAACAGTTGTTTAAATTATACAATAATAAATTCAACTCAAAATCAAACTCAAAATCTCATCATCAATCACTTTCAATTGTGTAACTCTGACAAGAAATTTCGGGGTTTTTTTCGTGATCGTACTTACAAATCGGGAAATACAGTGCACTATTGAATAAAAGCAATTTGTATCCTTCCTCTAAATAGTAATTTAAACAATAACATCTTTTTTTTTGGTGGTTCAACAGGTTGAACTGGTATTGCGCCTAGTTTCATTTAATAAAGAATCTTAACTGTAATGTCGACAGTCAATCTTTTTTCTTAAGTTAGGAGTTAGTTTACAATAACAATCAAACAGATGATTTGAACCTGCTACTTAATCTTTGCAAATCTCACACCAGAACTTTTGGTCATAGGGCACTAATATATAATTTAATAATGATACTCATAACTGCAGTCATAGTATGTTCTTAAACTATTCGAGTGCAGACTTAATTTACCAGGAAAAGTAAAATAGTTTATCCATAACGATGTTTTAATGTATTTCATAAATAATTTTATACTCCATTTTTTTTTTAAATTTTCTCATAATATTTTATCCTAACAAGGCCGAATTTTGTTGAAATCCATCAAGATGGAATTTATTAATCTAAAAAAAATTGCATATATATATATAGTAACGGTTTACTACTTGAGCTTAATAACTCCACAACTGCTGTATCTTTAAAGCTACGTTTAATCCCTGTGTTACTTTAATCGCTGTATCCATGTTACTTACATCACGTTGACCTCTTGATGAGTCTTTACAAGAACCTGCGTACACAGAGAACGAAGCGAATGCTATGCTTTATTTTACTATTATTTTGCGATTCCAATTCACATATTAGCCAGACGTGTTCTGGGCGAGCACGCTTCACCGGCCTCATAGTCACCTAACATCGTAGATAATTGTGGCCTAATGTTAGGATATTACGTATAAAAAAACATATTCTGTTTTATTATTTAACCTTTTGTTAGAAGTATTACCTTAAGTTAAAGGGACAAATCCCTTAAGTTTCTTATCAGTTCTCTAGTTAAACAATTGACGATTAAAAGTGATTAAGTGAAGTACAGATCCTATTCAATAGTGAAATTTTGTATCTAAAGTAAATATTGTATATAATTATTTTAAACTACAACTTTTATATATAGTACTAACATTTTTATTAGAAAAGTCCGCATTTGTTATTTTAAAATTAAAAATCTTTATAAGCGTCGGGACAAGAGAACTTATCTTCTAAAGATACCTTGCTACCTAGAAGAATGTCAGTGTTATGTAGAATTTCGACGCATTTAAGTATTACGAGTATTAAGGAGAAAGGCATTAGCTACGTAACTTAACGAAGTTCTTCTGATTTACCATAAAGAACGTTCCAGGAAGCTGCATATATCTTTCTAGCGTCCAATTATACAAACATGAGACCAATAAACGTTCGTCGAGCTTTATAAATAAACTAACATATGAGACCTTCGTGAGGAGTTTTTCAAACGACATAGCATCGT
>DWQX01005079.1:0-13695 GCA_018245475.1 Pharmacophagus antenor
GAATTATGTCAACGACTCTAGTGTTTCCGTACGTAACATGCACATCTGTAAAAGTTGTAAATAATAAGGCTATTATCAAGCTCGTCACTCGTCGTTGTCAAATTGAGACTGGGCCATCACTTTAACGTCAGTAACATTTTAATGAGGCTATTAGTAAAAGGATTTGACTAGACCGTTGGTGTCATGGTAGTAACCCCGCCTCTTACATCAGAGGCCGCTGGTTCAATTCCCGCTCAGGAGAAACATTTATGTGATGAACATTTGTTTATGTTCTGTATCTGGTTGTTAAAATATTTTATAGCATTTATTTAAAAAAAAATTATACTAATAACTTGACTACTGAATATTGAAAACGTATACTATAAGTACTGCTTATCTCGGGAATCAGTATACTATGTGTGTGAAAAATGTACCAGATATTTATATTAATACTTTTTTAAGAAAATATACTTATGATGATAAAACGCATTGGCCTGGAAGTGTATTCGTTCTTGTCTTAAAAACACCCAACGTCATTACTGGACGGAAACGCAGATGCCAACATAACACATCATTCACCTCACATTGATCTTTTATAAGAGATGATTTATCATAAATATATAAGTATAAATACTACCACCGTATTAAAAAAATTAAATTCGTGCACTCATCATCTTAAAATAAAAGATGACGTAACTTATTAGTTAATTTTGACATTTCATTCATGACTTTCTTCGGAGGGGAATAATATTTCTGTACAGTTGAAATAATTTTCACCACGTAAAGTACCAGTAAAATTGACGGCAATATGAACCGCCTACATTAACAACAAGTTCACAGCACTCTTTATAGGCTATAAAATAATTTACCAGGCACTGAATTAATAAATTTAGTTTCATGTTCAAAATCATGGTAATATAACATTGTCTTTATAATATTTCCGGAATAGAATTAAAAAATACTTTTATCAAACGATAGTTATGTCTTGTTGTAAGTCTTGTTTATAATCTGTTTGTTATTTATTTCCTTTTAGCAGTACTTGCTAAATTTACACTTTTACTAACACTTGGCCTCAATTGTACATGATGTTTTTTTGGCAATGAAGCCGTAGATAGTGGAAACATGCTTGTTTAAAATACTCTAAATCCCACAATGGATTACTACCGGAACATAGTAAAGCTGTGATGGCGAGAGTTTGAGTTTGAGAGACATCGAGGGGGGTAAATAGCCAAGCGTGTTCAAGTAACCCTACCAGCATCCTGAGTCCACTACTCATGAGGCACCAAAACCGAAGCTGAAACCTCTGTGTTGCACGGCATGCTGTAAACCATGTTGTCTGTGAGGTAGTAAAATACGCTGTAACTTAACTAGTAACGTTACTAAGGTAACAAGCTTTAACATTTTAGGTCTCAAAACGAAAAATATAATGTAGCGCTTTACTTAAATCGATGAAGCTTACTCGTCTGTTTCAATTTATCGATTCATTAAGTAATAACTTTTTGATATTATACAAACCCAGCACTGTAGAATGCATTCGAATCCAGATTCTTATTTCTTGCACGACTATAGCCAGGAAAAATAAAATTATATGAAATCTTAAAGACGAGAATTAAACCGTTAATTATAATTTTACTAGTAACAACGCATTTAAAAGAAGCATGCTCCATTACATCGATTAACTATCGTGTAATATTCCAACATACTCATTACTAACATTTAGAACACCGGTAACAAGTAGGTTGGAATGTGAGGCTGAGTTCATGTATGTGGGTCCGCCTATAACTCTTGTCTTTAAAATAACAACATCAAATATAAAACTATGAGGATGTACTAATCTATTAATATATATCGATTGTTTTACGGTCAGATTTCAGTACTAATATGGTGTTCGAATATTAAATAGCAGACCGCATTCATAGATTTGTTATTATTATTATACTCAAAGAGAGATAAAACGAACGAAAATATATGACAAAAAAATATAAGAAAAAAATTGTAGATCAGATAATAAGATTGGTAAAGCTTGTTGAAATTATAATCACCTTGTTCACAAGAATCCCTTGTTAATCCTTTATATAGTTCACAAACTAATGTTACACCGTGTATCCGAAACGCACAATTTTAAATTTCGAACAGACTCACGTACCGCGTTTTGTCGTTCCCGCTAAAGAAATAATTTGACAAACAAAATGGCGACAGAAATGGCGTAATTTTTACAATAGTGACGGTATTAATTTGTTAGTTTTTAAGAGTTAATTTTCGTTTGCCGCCGCGGAAAACAACAGGCGGACCGCGCGGAGTGGACGTCGAGACTGAGTTTCAGTGGGCGGAACGCCGCCCTGCCATCGGAATACATAAACGCGCGCGTCATTCAGTAATGAAATATTTAAGCTCCTCTGGCCTAATTTTACTAATAGAGTAAACCCACTATTATGCACGCTTAAATTTCCTAGTGTGCAAATAATGGCATTATTATAATACCACATTATTAATATGGATAATACATTGATCCTGTAATAATATTAATCCATGTTTTTTAAAAATTGTGTAAATCCAGCGAATATGTAGTAACAAACTATTTTTAAAACTATAAATCTTAGACTACTCCTTTAACGTTTAAGATATTGTACAGTAAATAATATATTAATTATTTTTTTATTCAAATGCTTATTATAAAAAAAATAAATTATAGTTATCACAACGTAATACGGATTAGCAATTTATGGTAAATTGTTATGTACCAAAAAAAAAATATTAGGGAAAAAATTGGAATTAATGAAACTATAAAACAATAAAAACATATTTTTATAAGAAATTTAAAAATACTTTATTCGGCAGATATAAAATGATTAAACCATTTTACTCAGTCAACACTTGACACTTGAAACTTGTAAAAGTTTGTATTGCCTAAATTCAACAATTACACTGCGTAATATTGTACACAAGAATAAAAAAAAAAAGAATATATAACTAATTCAATAGGCAATAATAGATATTTGTGAAATCGTCTCCACAATAACATCACTGCAAAGAATACATATACCATGAACGTGTTTCGTCACAAAAAGTATAATGGTCGTTAAGATTAATTAATAACATTAACATTCAAAATTACCGTCCTTGCAGTGAAATTGTTACGTTACGGTATCATGACCAATGCGCAAACCAAATAGGTAAAAACAAGTCGTAAATTGTATTAAATAGCAATCGTTTGTGCGAGATAACTAAGAGATACGTTTTTTAGTACACACGAGAAATAGATTGAAATAGAAAGCGAAAATTATGTGTAATAATTATATTACATACATTTCTTGTAGTGAGCAAGTTTCGAATACACACTGAATGACTGTTTATAAGTTGTTTTAACTTTTGAAAGTAAGTAATGAGTTAATAGCTAAAAACATTATTGTTTATCGGTTTAAACTTTTTTTAGTATTATCCTTATCAAAGCGTTACATTCAAATCTGCAAATTTTAGTTACAGTCAAAAATTCACTTCAGTCATTCTTTTGAAAACATCAAACGTTTAAAAATAACTTAAATACACTTAGTAACCATTTAAAAAAGAAAACTTTCACAAAAATAACAATGACGATGGAATGAGCCTTAAAGTCATATAATTCTGTTTCAAAAGTAGTAGATCTTTTGTCGAGTTTAAGGAATTCTTCTTATTCAATATTAAGACTAGATCTTACTGAACTCATCATTCGAAACAGCAGTATAAACTAATTAAAGAAAAATAGAACCTATACTAACACATTGTTTGAAAAAAAAAGCAATTAATATATTATACAGATGTTAACTTAAAAGAAAAAAAAATTATTATTTACGTGCGCGATTACTGAAATTCATTATTTAATTTTGGCAATTAATGAAATAAAGTATAACAATAGGACTTTTAATTAAAGAAATAGAATTTCACTCGCGCTATCTTTTAACGTATTTTGTACAGCTTACTATATTTGTATAGCTAAATAGTACATTCCACGCTTACTTAAAGCGATTGCATGTCGAGCAATATGCGAAAATTAGAAAATTAGCTTTTAACATCTCTAATCGAATTCAAAAAATATCTCCACAGAAAATAGAAATTCTCAAGGAAATAATATGCGGTAAAATAGTTATCCTTTACGGCTCGGTTTTGTTATCATATGGCCTAATAAAAAATACAAAGAAATACATAAGATAGATCATATTTCATATTCCGTAACCCACACAAAGCTAATTGCGGTTTAGGCGTGTGGTATTATTAAAGCGAGTTAAATCGTTCATAATCTTATCACTGACGCTTGAGAACACTTAACTACACCAATTTTCATCAATTATTACCTACGAATGTTTTTTTTTATTAACATTTCATTCAATGAAAGTCTAATGAAAATACACTAAGACAGGCAAAAGTCTAAACATTAGTAAAATGTAATATTTCTTCTATTAAATACGACAATTTTGTTTTGTTATACTTATTTTTTAATTTAAAATTTCGACGGCCTCCGTGGCGCATTGTTTCACGCTAGCCTTGTAACGTGGACTTCCCGGATTCTACTCCCGGGCCACAAAAATAATAGAGTCTAGATGGTTGTAGAGATTTTCAAACCCGTCTGTCTAGCTACCACCCTCAATGTCAATCTGCCGCCATAATAGCGTTGCTGTGCTCCCGCAGTGGTGCATGTTAGAGCCAGAACTATTCTGGACGAACACGCTTCACCATCAACGGCCTCATTGTCACTTAACATCAGGTGAAATCAAGGTCGTGTTAGCTCATTACCGATAGTAAAAATAATTATTATTACATAAATATTATATAAACAATCAACATTATCCGTAATTTCACCAACGCTCATTCACCTTCACGTGTAATGTATTATTTACTACCGAAAAATAAATGTATTATTTTAATCAAATAACTTTATATTACACATATAAATGAGCAAAATAGAAAACTTTTAACTCAGCCTCCATTTCCGTACGCAGCGTGGGCCACCTGTCAAATAGGCTGACGACCGGGTGAAGGTCGAAAGGAATTTAAATGCAGGTGGCGTTGGACCGGTGATGCTGATATAGAATGGTAAACTATTTTAATCAAAATAGAAAACTTGTGGCCACCGTTTCCGCAAGCAGCGTGGGCCACCTGTCAAATAGGGTGATGACCGAGTGAAGGTCGAAAGGAATTTAAATGCTGGTGGCGTTGGACCGGTGATGCCGATGTCGAATGGTAAACTATTCGCTGCAGTGAAAAACGTTGTGAGTTGATAACAACGCGGCTCCATTTCCAGAAGTGTGAAGTGTTACTAAAATAGTTTCGCTTTAACTTTTTAAAACTCAACGTTGAAAGGTGATAATTATGGTATGAAATACCTAATTTACTTATACTTATAGTACTTTTATTTATTAAATTAAATGTTTGTAGTCTATATCATTACAACTTAACATAACTATAGTAATATTTTCAAGTTTATATAATTACCACACCGCTGTTATAGTTTAATAAACTCATGTTCGTCTATTTTAAGAGCTATTCATGTATCTGTTCAATCTCAGTGTAGTAGCATTTCGATACGGTAAATATTTTAAACACCTACAGGAAAAAGTCAATGTCAGTCCATACAATGCAAAAATAAAATAAAAATTACAATTCTTGAATTTAAATTATTGTGTATATTTTTCGTGATTATAATGAAGTAAGTGGGCATCATCGTAGACATTAAATATTAAGTAATTTGTTGACAATTTTATGTTTTAGCTTATCGGTATTAGTTTCTATTAAATTCGTGACGTACCCATGAATGAATCACTCAAAATTCCGTTTTATCAGCAAGCACGCCAGTCGCTCAAAAAAGATTTACGTTCCTTTCATCAATCCTATGGTTAATACTATTATCACAGTATAACTCCTTATATTATAAACAATTTTTAACTTAATAATTACTCTGTCCTAAAAAAATTTACATAACACATTTAAATGACTCTGACACGTATTTATAATATATTAACTTTAATAATATTGTGAATAAAATTTTATTAACAGCGTGTAACGGACTATATCTTTTTTTCTGGCATAATTTTGACAGGTGATAAAGTCTGTCTTCTGCCTACAAAAGTCTGTCCGTCCGCGATTAGCCACTCCTATCTCGACGATACTTAATTAGGTTTAATTTATATATTCTGATGCGTGAAATGTAGTTTTCCATTCATGAAATTAGTGTTGTGCGATGGCTTAGTTGTTTGTGAAGTGATTAAAAAAACTAACAATGTCTGGTCGCGGGGTTTTAAGGAAGTTGTTTTATAAAAAGCAGCATAATAAGGATGAAAGGGCAACGGAGATCGGAATGCCCACAAACGTCAAACAGCACATCCATGTAAGTAAGAACTCGGAAACAGGCATGTTAGAAGGTTTACCTGCATCGTGGTTGAGACTTTTGAATACGCAAATTACACCTGCCGAACAAAATGAGAATCCAGACGCGGCTATCCAAGCCGTCAAGTTTCACATGTACACGATCAAAAAAGAAAAAGCACAGGATGAACCGTTTAAACCGTTCGTGACTGAGGAAGCGATTACAGAAGAAGATTTAGAAATAGAGAAGTTGTTAGATAAGAAAAATGCCCACCAAAGTCAAGACTCGGATTTGTCCATTGGTCAGAGCAGCGAGGAAGATATTGCACCAAATGATAAGCTCACCCAAAGACAAACAATGCCTGCAGCACCAAATAAACATAGCATGAAGAAAAAAGATGCAATGATGGACCTGACAGCAGTTGTTCAGGATTTGACATTGATCGGAAATGAGTCTGAGGAAAGTCCTATTTTAAGAAAGAAAGAGATGATGAATGCTGCACTCACAGATGAAGAAGTCTATGAAGAATTGAAGAGAATTTGTAATAAAGATGATCCTTATGTAAGGTTTGAAAGGATCAAGCAACTTGGTGCTGGTGCTTCAGGTAATGCTTACAAAATAATCATTTACTATATTTCTTACATTAATATGATAATATTCCATAGTATTCATATGTGTTAACCATTGTTAACTTATTTAGTAGTTTAAGAGCAGAAAAAAGTTCCTTGTTTTATATCTATGGAGTATGAATGCAAAATGATGTTATATAAACATTCTAGACATAGACATAAACTTTATTCAACAGCATAGATTACAACATGGAAAAGTAAAAAGGAAAAAGTTAGTAATTCTTAATAGTTATGTCTTGTTGTATAAAAATATAATAATAAAATTGAGGAAAATTAATTTAAAGCGTACCAGAAGAGCAACTAGTGATTATCTTTGATTGTTGTTTATATAAAAGATGCCCCAAAAGCTTATTTCCTGTAAACATTGTCGCTTGTTTGGGGTTATGCACTTTTATAGAATTTGCATTATGTTACTAATACGGGTGCATTCATTCTTTTAGCATTAATTAATTTTTTGTTCACTTAAGTATTTAAAATTAATTTCTTATTAATACAAGATTGCTCAACATTATGGAATGAAATAATATGTGTAATAACTATGGACAATATAGCTATAATTTGTATTAACGGAAACAAAGAGAAACTGTGAAGACAGAAACAACTTTTCAATAAATTCCTTCATGCATACAGTCATTGTAAAATTTTCGAAAATTGCATCACATTTAATATCTGATGAAATGATCTGTGGGCAATCTAGTGTTAAAAAATAATTCATAGCACCTTACATCTTATTTTAAATTAAGAATTTTAATTACTTTCCATTGCCACTATATGATTTGAAGAGATACCTTGTTCTTGAATAAGGGTAATTGAATTAATTGGTCCCACCCATGAACCATTGTAGCAAGTGATTCTCATTCCACCATTGCGAATATGTTTGCTACGCATAAATATGCAACTAGTTAGGCTACCATTTGTTAAAAAAAAACCTATTAAGTCTTACACTCCTTGTGTCACCTATCATTAGTTTATTGACAACATTATCAAACAGATGAACCACAATTTTATTCAGAGCTTCTGTAATATTGAAAAAAGCTTTCTAAAATGTATGTGTCATAAATCATGGACAACTTTGTTATTCTTTCACTTTCACAGGTGTAGTGTTCATTGCTATAGACAGTAAGGACAATTCCCGAGTGGCCATCAAAGATATAGATTTAACTAAACAATCCAAAAAAGATCTCATACTCAACGAAATTAATGTTCTGAAAGGATTTCATCATAAGAATTTGGTAAATTTCCTCGACGCATTTCTGAGCTACGACCATCTCTGGGTCGCTATGGAGCTACTGGATGGAGGCTCATTAACAGACGTGGTAACAGAGGTGGTGATGAAGGAAGGTCAAATAGCAGCTGTATGCCGTGAGACCCTTCAAGCGGTAGCCTTCTTACATTCGAAAGGCACTATTCACAGAGACATCAAGTCGGATAATGTGTTGTTAGGTATGGATGGCACTGTCAAGGTGACAGACTTCGGATTCTGTGCTAACATCGTCGGCGATGAAAAGAGGCAGACGATGGTCGGCACGCCCTACTGGATGGCACCGGAAGTGGTGACAAGGAAGCAGTACGGTAAGAAGGTGGACGTGTGGTCGTTGGGTATAATGGCTATAGAGATGATCGAAGGTGAACCGCCGTACATGAAAGAGACCCCGCTTCGAGCTCTATACTTGATAGCGGCGGTCGGTCGGCCCAAGATACCGCGGTGGGAAACGCTGTCGCCGGCCTTCCAAGACTTTCTGGACAAGTGCCTGCAGGTCGACGTGGATTTGCGGGCAACCGCCGATGAGCTCCTCGCCCATCCGTTCCTCGAGTGCGCGATGGAGTTGAGGACTCTTACACCGCTCATCAAAGCAGCGCAAAGGATTCTCCACAAGAGTTATGACTAAACGACTACCGGGACCAATTGGTAATGTCATTCCTTATAAATTCAACCATATAGCCGTCACCAATTCACCAATCCGCGTTTGTCTGGTGCTCTACCATTACTAATTACATATAAACATTCGTTTCGTAATAATATTGTGAGCTTTGAAAACTTGTATATGATTAGATTAAGCAGATATTGACAATACTGCAAGTTAGTTTGTCTATCGTGTGAGAAAATGAATTCTGTCCGTATAAAAATTAAGTGCCAATGGAAGGCTTCTATTTTGTATTAATTTTTTTTTCTGGTCATTCGCACAATAAGACTGCATCGAAGGAATGGCTTAAAATTTAATAACGTTTACACGTATCATAAATTTACACAGATATCTTCCAACGAGAATGTAGCTCAATGTTATAAATAAAAAAAAAATGTCAACAATAAAATCATTTCAAGGACAATTTGTTATCATAAATTTTATTCGCATTAATTAGAATAGATTTTATTACTACCACATAGAAGGTAACCGTGTCCGAACGGTAGAATAAAAATATGTATATTTTTTTTTTCTATTATTGATTTTGATGAATTAAAATGTTCACTAGTCCAATTAATGTGTTAGATATTATTTTTACCACAGAATACATTCTGTATTTGGTGTTATCACTGAGCTCGATATGCTATCAGTTATTGATATGAATATTTCACATCACTTCCATAATGGTATATGAAATAGTATGAAATTGTGTTATGTACAATTGAATGCCATAATTAATGTTTAGGAAATTAAATCTAAATTAGTTTTAGAATGCTCGTTCGTTACTTAAGAGTGTCAGTACTCTGTCCAAAATTTACGATAAACATGAATTTTACGAGGTTATTCATGCAAAGATATTATATAAAAGTTATTACTTGAACATAAGTAATCATTTATTGATTTAAGCATTAGTTAAGACTCCATGACTCAACGAAACAAAAAATTTAAATGCTAATTTCCGCTGTTTTTTATCGCAAATATTACGACTAAATTACAATCTTAACGCATAACATCTGAAATGCGTGGAGTAGTGGCGTAAAAAATTATTATTGGTGAAGCCAATTAATTTTTTGTTTTATTAAAAATAACTATCTAAAGAATCGATTAAAATAATTTGGGGTCGCTATATGTTCATTTACGAGTTGAACAATTATCTAGTTGTGTATAATATAGTCATCATAATAAGTTCAAAGACCACATTTTACACTGCAATTAGAAATGCTTTGCGCTACATACAATTGCGATACTCCCATACAAACCCGAAATTCCGGCACCCTCCATTTGAGCAATATAATGGTGTTGCAATTAATAAATCATAACTGCTACAATGTTTACACGACCATAGATAAAAAATGGAAAAATCACATCATGTATTAATGTTTTCTTATGTAGATACGTATAGAAGTATTGGAGCTTGCCCTGCAGGCACGCCCCTGGGTGCTAAAATCATTTATAGTCCAGTGGTTATTATATCAAATGACCGAAACACCGTTAATGTTTACACATGACTGTTATAAAAAAATATGCTAATGCAACACCTGCTCATAACAGACTTTTTTCACATTTCGATCGTCTTCCTCTTTTCTTAGTCTCCTGTAACTTTTGCGCGTTTATGTTCAGTTTTGGTCAGTGGCTCTCTCTTTAAATCAAAAATCAGAGGATTAATTTATCATTTTCTAGCAGGGTCTATCCCGATTCGTGCGATACTGGGTGCAATTAAACGGTGCATCTTATCCAATCTGACATCTGAATTCTAGTATTTTAATGACAGTTTTATGTGTAATGTAAATAATAAAAATAAATATGGCGGCAAAGTGTTTTTTATAAACTCGCCTGGTTTAGCTATCACATTTTGTGCCAATGTGCCATAATGAACGTATTGCTATTCCGGTAATCGTACATTCAAGATTATGACTGATCGAGCACGCTTCGCCATCTACGGCCTCGTTGTCACTTAACATCATGTGAAATTCAGATCTATCCATTACTGAACATGAACTGCCCCAATCGGTTTTCAACGTAACTTATCCGTCTTAACCCTATCATTGTGTTGCGGCGTCCGAATGATCCATCAGCAAGGACCGCGCGTAACACCCACTACGGACCATTGATCAAAACAGCACCCGATGATTTGATATCATTTGTAGAACCTATAAAGCAATCGTTGCAAATAAATTAATAGTATCCATTACTTACTAAGTATATGTCGATGCGATGGACTTCATATGACGTATATACACGTCTTTCATAAGGAAGAGGAAAGTTAAGGAAGTTAACCATGTGTAATTCAATGTGAACTACTGGGTCTCACAATCACATTTCTTTTCGCCAAAAGTATTAGATATCTTAAAAAATTCTTTGCACGAATAACCTTTTGTTACGTAATATATGAGATCCTTGCGTCTATATTATTATTTTACCAAAAAAAAACGTATGTACATATTATTGTATTTGTAGCTAGTCTGTTAAGTGATTTGTGTCATTTTTTGTATACTATTTTACCAAATATGTATTTTTGTATAATACGGTACATATATTTTGATAATGAAATATTTTTTTATATAATTGCAAAAGTGATACTGGCCTGCTCATTTCCATTGACTTCGTTCTATCTGTAAACTAGATTTGATTTAAATTTATTTTATTACACCTCTATAATTATTACAGCACATTCCGGAATTGAGAAGAACCGACCAACTATTTATTTTTTTATATACTTCTTTACTGCCGCGTAGAATTTGTAGGTTTATAGTTCTATTTTTTACGAAACTTCTAGTTTAAGATTTATTATAAGACTGTAATCTGACTTTACTTATCTGTGGCCCATAATTTTTCTGCTGTCTGTGTCATTATGTATTAAAAAAAAAAATAGTTAAAAATATCCGTACGGATGTACGTGGGAATTGCGTTTAATTGAATATGTCTGATTAAACATGATTTTAATACTCGTCCGAGAGTAATCAAAGGCCATCAGTAACGTGGGAATACACCACCGCATACAATACACGGTAGCGGTTGAAACATCTGAGAAAAACGTCAATATACCATTTGTGAAATTTCCCCTTGCATAACTTTATTCGATTTCTTTTTTTTTCCATTTGAGATCAAAGTAATATTTTTAAACAGGAATAGTTATTTTAATATTAAAACCTTAATGTGCCCTGCAAAAGCTTCAACGCTAGGAGTTGAAATTGAACTAGGTACATATTATACTATTCGTAAAACAGAATTTGTCCATTTGGTTTATAATAGAAGCATTTAATCAAATAATATAATTTTCGAATCTGTTTACGATTTCAACGTAGAAGTAGATTAAATAACATATGGTAAATGTTTAGTTACGGAACTGATTTAAAAAAAATATATCACAATATATCTTTAAGATGTGTATCTATAAATATGTTAGTATCATCGAATTTATTTGTTTCGCGTGCATATTTTTTTCAAAGGATTTGTGAAAAGGTGAAACATCTTCCAGTTTTTGCAATTAACACTTCAACTGCAAACTTTACAGTCACAATATAACTTTAATGCGTTCAATCTATGGCTTAAACAAAAAAAAAACTACTCTGTCAGATCCATTCTTCGGTCGGTTTTATCTAAACGTCAATGTCAATTTATATTCTTTCTATTTAAACTTGTATCACAATTGATTTAAACTATAAATATATCTTTCATTGATTTAAATTATTAATAAAAAAAAACCTCGAAAATTTCTGCTAATTAGATTTTATTGATAGCAGAAATACGCTATTTGGCATATAAAAAATTTTACAATATTTCATTTAACATTTTTCTTGAGATTCATTAAAACTTATCTCGACAGTTCTTCGTTAAACTTACATAATTTCCTTATGACATGCGATATTTTTGCATTACATGAACAAACAATAAATTTCTACTTTTACAACAATTACTAAAGATAATTCATTGAATAGATCCAAAACATTTGATAGAGATTATCATTAAACACAAATGTATTACGTATTTTGTATTTTCGTTTTGTCAGTAGCCATGTTTAAGTGTTACACGCAAGTTGATTTTGATTGTTGGACGTTAATAGTTAAAAGCTTTGTACATGCCGTGAGTGCCTGCATTTGATAAGTATATTGTTACTCTATGGTAATATTAAGGCATGAATTAATAATTCAGTGATGATTTCTGCGGCACAACGAAGAATTGCGATAATTTTTTAGAGCTGAACCGCTCTTTATGTAATTTTGTATACACCAATGACACTTTTTGAACATTTTTATTACGGTATTAGAGATTTTTGCCTATTAAATTATTTTTGTAAAAGAATTTGTATTTTTTTTTGTATATACAATTTGTGACCCAAGTAATTACGCTAACTGGCGCCCTCTTAACTAGGAAATAGTAATGATTACACACTGTGGTGGCAAAAAAGAAACTTTGTGCCTCTATCCGGTTGTAGAAGAGATCTGCCAATACTAAAAAGAAAATCATCTTGGATAATGTAGCAAATAAATAACATTATTGAGAGCTTTTTTTATAGAGTAGGTATACCAGCAAGCGGTTCACCTTATGACAAGTAATCACCGTCGCCCATGGACAGCACCAACACTCGGAGAGTTGCAGGTACGTTGCCAACCTTTAAGAAAAGAAGTAGGCTCTTTTGTTCAAGGTCTAAATCGTATCGATCCGGAAATACCGCTGGCGACATTTGACTCCTCAGAGTAGTTGTGCGTGGTAAAATATTGAGAGCTACAGCATAGGTTGTACATATAGGCTATCGTATATCAGAGTTACGATAGAATGAGTATCTATCATATAGATATCTGTATATTTAATGTATCATGCCATATACCAATAACAATATATCGCC
>DWQX01005080.1:0-13695 GCA_018245475.1 Pharmacophagus antenor
GTATACGTCATTTAAACAATATAGTCTACAAACATTAATAAATAATAATATACTACAGATTTAAAACACGATCATGAAGGTACAAAAAAAGTAGAAAAATCATGACTTTTATTAACAATTTTTTAAAATAGATGCATACATAAGTGCTCGGACTTGCCGTGCAGGCACGTCCCTGGTCCCTGGATATTTGAATAGTGGAGTGTGGATGGTGGTAGGGTTAGTGTCCGCTTAGCTACCAGCCCCAGTTTTAATGTACTGCCGTAACAGCATTGCTGTGTTCTGACATTTTATGCAATGAGAAAAAAAACTGCAAATACTGAAATAAATAATGATAATAGTAAATCTTTATTGTCCGAAAATTTTACAATCATAGATATGCGAAGTCCCTGACTTTCGACTTCCGAGCTAGGTTTGCGCCTGTGTTACAGAAGTCGGCGTCCTCTCCCAATTTTTGTCCCAACGAAGACTTTGATATGATTTTACAAACAAAACATCTTTCCAAATTGTTTACCAACATATCAATTAAAGGAATTTCTAAAACTGAAGAGATTGTATACATACATAGACGACGCTGAGATGGATGAAAACGAGTACACCCGGTTTGGATTCCCGGGCCACGTGAGTAGTGAAGTCTGGCCAGCGACAATCTTCAATTATAATCTGCCGCCATAACAGCGTTAATGTGTTCTGTATGTATGTGAGGGGAAGAATATTCCGGACGAATGCATTTCACCATCTACGAGCTCGTTATCGCTTAACATGGTGTGAAATAGAGGTCATGTGTTAGCCTATTGCCGATAAATAAACGTCAAGTTAGAGTATTTCGAAGTAAAATAACTATTTGTCTAATAAAACGCGATTTTTTTTTACTAACTCATAATATCAATTTAGCAAATATAATAACCGATTAATTAGGCAACACCTTTTAATTTTAACAAGTAATTATTTATTTAATCCAGTGATAACAGAGATCATAAGTAATATGAGGTACGTTACCAACATATTTTCGTTAAAATTAATAGTGACGAGTAATATATTACAAACGAATGAAACGGCGTTTTATCTCATCTACTTTTTTTATTGCGAAATCAATCTTAAGCCATTGTTTCGATACATCAATCAATCTAAGAGGAAGTAAGCTGTGTTACTTTAACTCAATACCTCGCTTACGATCGTTCGTGTTCCGTAAACATCGACCTTTATGAAAAAAAAAACACGTATTTAAACCACACGAGCAATAGAAGACATACCTGTTTGTTTATACATATCTTTATATAAAAAAAAATGTTTACAGCTGGTGATATTTATTTATTTTCTTAATTAATATGTCATTGGATGATAAATTAGATATTCTATAAAAAATGTTTTACGACATTTCCATGTATAAAGATAAGAGATATCTTGCCTTTTGTTTGAGATTTACTGTCGCGAATCATTCGAGAAGAGTTGAAGCTTGTGAATTTACTAAAACAACGGTTAATTTTGTAATATATTTTTTTTTATCGTCAATCTTCAAACCACTCGACGTCAATTTCACATTGTGTTAAGTGACAACGGGGCTCGTGAAGCGTTGCGGTAGTGCGCGAAAGCGTTCCCGTAGTTTCGACCAACGGCGAAGAGAATGGACACGACATGGCGTTGTAGCCGGTAAGAGTCCGGCGTAACTCTTCCGCTGCCCCCGCAGCGGGGAAGTGTCCAATGTAGGATTGCTGTACGGAAAAAAAAATTGTGAAACGAGCTCGTCCACAATACTCCGAGTGCCATAACGGATTTATCAGTTTGACTTCGTAGGTGGTAGCTAACCAGGCGGTTCAGAAAAACCATATCACCATTTTAACTGAGACTTAAAACCACTGGTTTGTTGTGAAGGCCGTAAAACAATCTAAAATCTGAACCAGTAATGTAAACATCCGAATATAACGTATACGATATCCTCAAGAACAAAGTGAATAGGCTAATTCTAGGTTTGAGAGCTTCACTGCCAAAAACTTCATCATCACTTAACACCGTGTGTTGTCGTGGTTAAGTATAAACCTATTAAATTTGAAAAAAAAAATAAAACATCTATTCAAAGATATTCGCTTCAAGATTTTATCCGTCCATATACAATGTATTTAAAACTAACAACTCAAAGTGTGATTACGTGATCAACAAAATAGTATAACAAAACAAAATAATACACTTTCTTCGACCGAAAAATGTCTCGCTCCAAAATTCACAGTGACTCTACACGGACAATAATAGTTTTTGCTGTTAAATCACTCAAACGTTTCATTTTATTGTTAGATCAAGATAAATCTGAATGACTCTCGATTCTCTATATAAAGTTCCTTTATTATTATATGTTAACACTAGATTAACCGACACATTTTTATGGTTTTATTTTCGTATTTGCATTAGTTTTGTGCATTATTTCCTGTTTAGCAATAAATATATGGAAAAATGTGCAGAGGCCGTAAAAAAAATAAAAATATCAAACGCATATCAGTATACGTAACTTCTTATATAGGGTCGTCCAGTCACAATGACTGGTCCGGTAAATCTAAATAAAATTGACCTAAAGAATTAACGACAATTTGATTATAATAAAATCATACATTTCCTTTTGTTTTCAATTCTCTTAACAAAAAAAGAACTAAACTGTATAATCAGATGTCAGCAGTGGTATTTCCTGACCGATACGACGAAGAGACCTTCAAGAAAATTGCCTTTAGTTAGGAAAATAGTCCTTTGTTAACATCTGGAATGTTGCGGTTGTCTATGGGCGACGGTGATCCCGTCCTATCAGATGAACCGCTGACTCTTTTGACTATTCGAACAATAAAAAAAAGAGTTATAACATCTCTAATTTACACAAACTTCACATTAAAAATATCATTCGAATGTTCCGAGCGTAATACCTAAAAGTCGATAATAAAATTATAAGTTATCTGTAATTAATTTTAACAGATTATAATTATGTATAAAGTTTTAAAATAGGTGTGATTTACTTCCGTGATTTTTTTTTACGCAATATTCCAGATAGATGTATGGTCCGAAATTCAACCTTGAGTGATCTTGTAAAAACATGAGTAAGACGCTTAAAAACGCTCCATAGTGAATCCATGAACATCATCGGCTTCACCTTAACCTTTTCCGCATCATCTGTTCTTTTTTTTTCTTCTATTTTTACGGCTAATTACGGTTTTCCCACTTCCGGTTACAGTTGTTTTAGGTGCGTCCAGACCTCGTGTTGATTAGATCCGAACGCCACCACATCCGGTTGCGAGCTTGCGGAAGGGGGGTTTCAATTATTTTAATATAACTTACACTAAATTAAACAGTATGTCTACCTAAGTGGTAGGTACGGCATCGCAAATTTTGCCATCATATAATAATAAGTGTGCATATGTTATTATAGTGAATTAAAAAAATGATAATGGATTATCAAAGATTTATAGTATTTTAAAGTCACGGGCACGTAATTACACTGTGTATTACACAGGATAATTACATGATAACTAGAAACTTGCTGTTATGCAAATATTACCTATTGCAATCAGGTGAAGATTACGTAAACATAAAAAAAAAAAAACAAAAATAGGCGGCGATTTTCATATAAAACAAACTGGCTCTTCCCAATGTAAGACTACACAAGGTATTGAATTCATCAAAGGTTTCTCTACAACAAATTACTTAACGATTTAAATAATTAATCTGTTAACACGTTACCGGCCGGCCTCGAATAAGGAGCTCCCTTATCCGGTTGTATTTTTGATCATAGACTCTTAACGACAGTTTTTTTTTTAAATGAATCGTTACAGATAACGAACTAAACGATCGTCTGAAAGTTTATCATTCAATAGGGTTCAGTTAGAATAGGTAGACAAACGAGCTAAACGTGGGCGAGTGTCGGCGGCGAAAAGCCTAAAAATCGGCTAGCGGTGGTAAATATGCTAATAAGCTTAAATGTTTTGTGAAAAGCGTTTTATGTTCAAATACATAATATTGCTTAGATAATAATTCAAAGTGTGATAATGTTAGAATTAGTCCTAATCATTTATACATTATTTTACAATTTGATAGTACCTTATACAAGCACCAAAATAATCAAATTCACTGAGTTTCACGTTAGTTTTTCTCAGAGGACGATACTAATTGATATACAATCACAAGTGATCGTACAAATTATATATAATGAAGAAATTTGGACGTTTAGTTAATTGTTAAAATTTTGTCAAGTCACGCAAAAAGAATCCGCCCATTTGAATTGGTTGCACTAGATCATAGTTACACCATAGTTCGTGCAATTCTATTCTTGGCCTCACTGTCAGTCGTCCGCTACGTTGCAAACTTCTTACCTCAACCACTTTTCGTAACTTCCCCGCTAAATTCCATTCGGCCATGAAAGTTCGCGTTACGACCGCATGCGAAACATTTGTTTAACATCTGTAAACGTTACTTACAGTAAATTCGACCATAACGCACTTGGAATAACTAACCAGTTTGGCTTTAATAGTATTTTTACACAACAAAGCAAACCGACTAATCCTTTCAACGTAACATTGAAGCACTACTTAAGATATTTATACAAGACAAACGTGGACGTCGTTTTGAAATATTACAGTTTTCGCCTCTGTGTCTCAGTTGTTTATTTACTAGATTAAACACCCTTCAAGCAAGAAAAGAGTAAAGCTTGCAAGCTACCAACTAGGGGTGACAAATAACCAAAAGAACAAAGTAAGACACTAATCAATTATTGTTCAATTAATTCACATAAATTTGTTTTGTTTTTTTATTGTTTGCAACGCTTGGAACCGTTCGGTTTTATTCTATATTGGCAATAAATATGACATTTCGTCACTTCGTCGTCGATTTTTGCTAAATATATGTGTAATAATTTACGTTACCGTTCAATAAATAGAAAATCCATATCACTGTGGTTTCTATTAAACAGTAGTTGCAACTACCCTTTCGCTCGTTCATAGAGAATTTTTTTATTGGCAACGGGATAACACTTGACCACGATTTGTCATGTTAAGTGATAATAAAGGCTTAAATGTTGTAGAGTGCCTGACCAGAATATTCTGGTTCTCAAGTGTATGACTGCCGGAATACAGCAGTGCAATGGCGGCAGCTTCACGTTGAGACTATAAGAGTACCAGACCAGTTCATAGAAACTCGTCACCTACCCAAAATCGAATAAATATTGAAACGTTCCGTAGCACGGAGCTCGTACACGCCTGAAAACGATGAACTCGGTGAGGAAATGAAGGACTGTATGTAATTCTAATGAATATAATTGATAGCAGAACTTGCTTAGCGAAACCAGCGAAAAAAGACGACATGCGAATTTTTGACAATACGGACACTTCATAAAATTATTCTGAAAAAGTAACAAATACAAAAGGGTTTCAAATGAAGAGTCCGCTACAACGTCCCTCGCTGAAGTCTCCTTTGAGTAGCTTTTACTCTGTATTTTTCTAAATAATTACCATAAGCTTTAAATTATGACGTATAATTTTTATCCATATCAAAAATAAATTAAATCGTCCATCACTAAATGAAGGATTGAACAAATGTCTCCTATTCACGCCTTACAAGTACGCAAATAGAAACGAAAATCACAAAACTGCTGACACGCAACGTGTCAACCCTTTTCCTTAAAAAAAAAAACCTTTAAATTTTTTTACATCCAAGCCTGACGCGTCAACTTTATTTTATCCTGTTCCCCAGCTTTGGAGCTCGTCGGTCCCAAGGGTCGGGTGTTCATCAGCCTCCTGTTTAATACGATGTTCATCCTCGGTGGCGTAACTGTTACGTTATTGTTCTGGTGGCTGCAGAACTGGAGGCACCTGCTCCTCATCATCTACACGCCCGCGATCTTCGTCTTCGTCTACATGTGGATGTTGACGGAGAGCTTCAGGTGGTTCTTCAGCAAGGGCCGCTACGAGGAGGGCCTGAACACCTTGAGCAGGTCGGAAAGGATGAACAACGCGGCCATACCGAAAGACCACTACGACCAAGTCGAGAAGCACGCGATGCGGCAAAGGGACGCGAAGAAGTTCGAAAGCGTGGAGAGCAATCGTTCTTCATTCAAACAGATTCTCTCATCGGCCATGATATGGAAGAGGGTGTTCATCTGCTCGTTCCTATGGATCTCCTCCACTCTAGTCTACTACGGTCTTTCGATCAACGCGATCGAACTGTCCGGGAACAGCTATCTGAACTACATAGTAGTAATCATAATAGAGGCGCCTGCGAATGTCTGCAAGCTGATCTTCTTGGACAGATTCGGGAGGAAAAGAGTCATCGCCGTCGCGTTCATTTTGACTGGATTGATCCTAATTAACTACGGTTTCCTACCGGGTAAATATTTATTTATATAAACATTTTACAATTCTCAATTATAAAAGAGTGTTATAAATTTAACATATACACGTGTCTGTGTGCATCCAGACTAGCCTCCATTTTGCAATGATTTATGGCTCGACTTGCACCGGTGATTCCGGGTTCGATTCCTGGGCTTCATGAGTAAAGTCTGGATTATGGTAGTGCTTTTTTTAACCCGCCTGACTAACTACCATACTCAATGTCTGCCGTCCTAACAACGTTACAGTATTCCGACAGTCATATATTAGAGACTTATAGTATTCTGAGCGAAGGCGCACCAGCACAGCCTGTTTGTCACTTAACTTTAAGTGATAACGAGGTCAAGAGTTGACTCATAACAATATATTAGATAAAAAATATATTACACAACTAAAGTATTCTGGGCAAGTATGACACACTATTTACAGCCTCATAGTCACTTCACATTAAGTGAAAGAGTCTAGGTCAAGTGTTAGCCCAATTTCCGATAAAAGTAAACTGAAGCCGATACTGACGGCAATAGTCGCTAACAAACATCTATTTTCTCAGCAGCTCATATTTATAACCGCTAGCCAGTGATTAGCAAATATCACTCTTTTCTTATCTAAAGGGTGTTTTTTTTCTTATTTCATTTTAATAAACATTATTATTCACTTTAAACTAAGTTTCAATGGGCGGACTCAAGGCTGATGAAGATTTTCAAATTTCTTTTTTTCACTAATAAATAACTGAAGGTAATATTGCCCATAAAAAAAAACCTTGAGCACTTTCGTAAAGTAAATTTGGCCTGGTGACAGTTCCCACAAACTAATAACGATATTTGTATAACTGTAACTTAGGATTATAATCATGATACTAATATATTTTTCTAGTTTGTGCTGATAATTAAATAGACTATTATTATTAATAAAAAGAATCTCTTGTTCGCCGTTTCCTTTTTTTTTTACTATATATTTTTCCGAATTAATCCCGTTGGCATTCACCAATACCATTATATCAAAACCGTTCCCGCCTCACGTATTTCGTTCATACTTCAAGCCACCTCTTTTTTTTTCATCGCCGACCGGTCGGAATATATCGCAAACAATTTATAAAGGGCACCGGCGAAGTATTATATATTCGGTTTATGTGGGTTATCAAAGGAACAGTGCACGTTGAATGTTCAATCGCAAATATTGTATTTTACATAAAATCATTAGTAACAAAGAAATATTTGTTACAAAAATACAAACGGTATTATTTTAAATGGGCGAAAACAATGTGTTTCAAAATTTGAATTTTTTTATTTTTGATTCCTGTGATGGATAAATAAAGCGCATATTACGAATTCTATTCTCATGCCACAGGTGCAGGGGAGTCTGGATGTTGGTAGGCTTTTACGAAACCACCTGGCTAGGTACCACCCTCAATGACAATCCGACGCCATAACAGCACTGCTGAGTTCCTGCAGTCATTCATGTGAGAGCTAGAAATATTCTAGCCGAGCACGTTTAACAATCTACGGCCTGATTGTCACTTAACATCTAGTAAAGTAGTCAAACGTTAGTCCATAACCGAGAAAAAAATTAAAAAAAAAATTGTAATACGTTTTATTTATCATATTTAACATTATATTTTTCTTCATAAAATTTATTTGTTAGAGAGGCTGTAATATATTTTTATGTAACTGAAATAGAAAGTACAACGTCGTGTGCCCAAAATAGTAAATTAAAACAACTGGAGACACATTTTTATATGACTGTACCTATCGCTTACAATCAGGTGATAGTCCCAACCAACATTTACATGCGTTAATTATTCACGGTATTATAGAGATCAATTTTTTGTTTCCGTTCAGATGGCAGCTGGTCGACCGTGTTTTACTTGGGCGGCAAGTTCTTCATAACGCTGGCTTACAACTCCCTATACGTTTTCGCCGCGGAAGTGTTCCCCACGGACTACAGGACGACCCTGCTCGCCGTGTGCTCGACCATCGGGAAGATTGGCTCAACCGTCGCACCGCAGACGCCGCTGCTGGTGCGTAGTACGAGACAATTTTAGTTCGTTAATAATGGTAAAGTTTTACGAACCCGCCTCGATAGCTACCATTCTCAATGTCAACGCGTCGCCATAACAGCGTTGCTGTGTTCCTACAGTCATACATATGAGAGCTAGAATTATTCTAGACGAACACGTTCAAAAATCTACGGCCTGATTGTCGCTTAACATTGTAATTAACCATATAACATGTTTAATATTATATGAAAACAACATTTCTATGCTCCGGGAGTCATACGTGTGAGAGCCGATGTACTCTCGACGAACACGCTTCACCATCTATGACCTCATTGACACTTAACATCGAGTGAAAGCGAGGTTAAGTGTTAGCCTAGAACCGATAAAATAAAGTTGAGATTTTTATTCACGTCAGGTGATGTCGCGAGGGAGTGAAATCGAAACTAATAATGATAATAAATAAATATCTTGAATATTTCACGCATAGTTTTCTGATCCCAAGATTAGGTAGCTTAGCAGCATCTGTAGTATGGGTTATCATAGACCGATATACATACATAGATATTTTTAATTAAATACTTAAATATACATAAACAACCAGACGCAGAACAAACAAAAATTTATGTTTTTTTTCTCATTTTTAATTATCACGTGTCACAAAACACCCTCGAAATTTGTTTCCTCATTAATCCCGATACCGTAACCCTCAACGCGCTCCATATGGATTAAACGTAGTCCGGTTATCCGGTTATCCGGTTATCGCGGACGTGTAGCGTGATCGAATCACAACCGGAGAGGATTTACCGGGTAAAAACGGAGGGCTTATTACGTATCGCGCGGACGAATGGCCGATAGCGAAGCTCGCAATATTAACGCCTACTACAATCGATAAAAAAAAAACGTCTTTTTTATCTGTTACCGGCTAACAGTTGACCTCGAATTCATCTAATGTTAAATAACACTAAGACCGTAGGTGAAGCATATCAATTAAAAATAAATTCCATTAATTTATCATATTAACACTAGCTTTACGGGCCGCGTCATTTTGACTCGACAATGTTTATTAAAAATTTCATCCACACTTACGAGTGTCCGAATTTTCAGTTTTTTCCTTTCGTCCTTTACGACAACTTCGCTTTATATTTTTAAAACAAGGAAATATAAGTGTTGATGTATGAAATTACTACAGCCACGAAAAGAAAACTATAAAAAACTGTCACTATATCTAGTGTTAAACAATCTTATATAGAATTATAAATTATGTAAAAACGACATTTATCGTTTATGGGCCAACACTTCGATTTCACCTGACATTAAGTGAGAATGAGGCCGTAGGAGGTGGAACGCGTCAGCCCACAATACTTTTGGCTCTCACTTGTATTGCTGCCGGCATACAGCAATGCTGTTATGGCGACAGATTGTCATCGAGGTCGGTAGCCAGTCAGGCGGCTTAGAAAAATGTCTACGAACCATTCGTCACGGAGGCAGTCAAATTTTCGCTACTAACCAAGTTGGTGTTATCATTCAAACTCTACTCATGTGGCGCCGTATTCGAACCAAGGACTTTTGCGTTGCGAGTGTAATGTTTAACAGGTACGCTATAGATTACTTGACACATGTAGCAGTTTCTAAAACGATACTTGCGGAAAAACTCGCTATGGCACAAATGTCAGATGTCGATTAGATTTTTCCAGCATGCCAGGCTAGCTCAGGCTTATTTTAAACTGTCAAAAACAATATGTTTCTGAATTTGAATTTTATTTCTTTAATTCCAACTACGGATAAGAATCAGAGTTCAATTCCCGGGCCACAGGTGCAGGGGAGTCTGGATGTTGGTAGACTTTTACGTACATGCGTAGCTTGCTACCACCCCCAATGTCAATCTATCCCCCGGCATAAATAACAGAGCAAGAATTGTTCGGGGCGAACACACTTCACCATCTACGACCTCATTTTAACTCAATGTCTGGTCAAACAGAGGTTGAAAAATAAATGAAAAAAAAACAAATATTTTTTTTTTAATGTTTTCTTCACTTTTCACTTGACAACAGTTACTGTCCATTACACGTTATCGCCGATCGTTCGCGTGACGCGAGTACAAAATAACGCCGCCGCATTCATTACCCGTCCGGTGTTCGCATAAAGGTAACCAATTACAACGGAACGGTTCGATGTATTGATACATCACTTTAAATGCGCTTCATTAAAATAGACGTTTGTTTTGCGACGTTCCCCTACCCAGCGACAGTAAACGTAATTAAATCGTTAATTTCGTTGTCTTCATTACAATTATTATTATTGAAGTTATTGTCTATATTGTCTCACTTTTGATGGCGTTATCACCTACATTATTATTTTACTTTCTACAAAATATGAACAATACAGTCCATTCAATAACAGATTGAATCACACTTGTATAATAATGCACACCGTTTAACTTAATTTATTGATTCAAGGATTACGTTATGATACTCCATGTTTATATTAAAAAAAAAAATTGCTGTTTTCCGCTTTGTTTAAAAGCAAATACTACTACTAGAATACAATATCGTCGTGTTTTATCACTACACATGGCATCCTCAGATGTTAAGGGTTCGATAGGCCGACGTCGAACTGTTTCTGTGATCTAATTAACACAAATCTATAATAAATTAGAACGGACCTCATTACAGTTCCTAAAAGACTTGTGCCCACGGCGATAGTCGAACCACGATTCCAACTCACCGCATGCCGCATGCTTTCCGGTGCAATTTCAGACTTGTCAATAGTACGGACTCATGACAAAAACATTCATACTCATACCTAAAATACGACACACAATTAGAAATATATGAATTTGATTGGATATCAGAGATACAGGTCCGTTTGAGATCGTTCTCTTTTTATCGGTTATGGGCTAACACTTGGCGTCGATTTCACCTGATGTTAAGTAATAACGAAGCCGTAGTTGGTAGAGCGTGTTCGCCCAGAATACTTCCGGCTATCACCCGTGTGACTGTCTGCCTGAATACAGCAACGCTGTTATGGTAGCAGATTGACATTGAGAGTGGCAGCGGGTTCAAAAAAATCGTACCACCATCTAGTCTTCACTACACCTGTGGCCCGACAATCGAACCCATGAACTCCACGTTACAAGCCAAGCAGGTAACCGCTGCGCCACGGAGGCAGTCAAAAATTTATGACAGTGGTCCAAACACTATGCCGCCTTTGTAAGAAATACTTGCTGAAGCATTAGCGCAAGCTTTTTCATACAGCTAAGTTGTAGTGGGAGTGACGGCGTCAGATACACGTCCGTTACCACACAATATCGCTGTCTCTTTCTTTCATAAACTACTACTACTACCGAGATTTATTTATCTATTTATTATTATTACTAAATGTATCATATATAATATAAGAAACCCAATGTTTCTCAGTCTCATAAATGGTACAACCTTAAACAGTATTTGTTCATAATCTCATGAGTTTTCTTAAGCGGTACCCTAAAAGCCTTATTTACCTTCTAGCGACAAGTTATTCGTCAGCGAAAATCCCATCGCAATGAAGATACCAATCAAGCAGACAGGCAATTTGCTTTTATTTCAATCGAAGTGTGAACGAAGGCTAAGCAAGGATACATCTTTTTGTTTCAGGCAAGATTTTACGTGTACCTCCCCACGATCCTGTTTGGATGCATGGCCACCTTATCCGGTTTCCTGGTGCTGACGCTACCTGAAACGAATAACCAGAAACTGCCGGACTCTCTAAAGGAAGCCCAAGAGCAAGACAGAAAAGTAGCCAGAAGCAACGCAGAAGAGAAACACACGCAGACTAGGACTAAATTATAGTGTAGTTTTAGTTTTAATGCAAATATAGTTTAATTTTAATACGCAGAAGGTTCAAGATGGGCTGTGAGCGGTTGTGATGTACACGTGCGAACCGTGAGACGTAAAATCGAATTTATATTTGGAATTTCTTCTTTTTTAAATTTCAATATGTTGTTTTTGCTAAATTAAATTTGTAAAATGTTTCATTTTGTGATCACTAAAATTAAAAAATATAAACCTTAAAACACTCAACTACGTAGATCATACGTTGCATAATCTGCATTGAATTCACAATTAACGTATTGAGTGAGGGTTCAGAATTCAAATTTCAATATAATTACATTTATATTAAAAAAAAAACGACTTTATTTATCGCAAACAAAATGAAGATCTATTTTAGTACTTCATTTACTGACCTCTGTTGCATTAAAATAATATTTATCTCAAGTATTGACTATAACAAAATGTCTATTAAAATTGAGTGCTGGCTACATATAGCATTCATACTATGCCTACAAACAGATACACACACACACACACACATAAATATATAATTAAGACATTTACATTAACACTCGCCATTAGACGGAAATCCGTAAGGCATGAGCTCTTACCACACGCCAACCGAAGGACCAAGCGCCGTATCCACCGATTCACAGCAACAGTCACAACAATATTATTTCATCGCCTTCATTCGCCGCGCGTTACATAACGTAATTCATTTTATAACGCGCGTTAATGTTTATTTTTTTTTTTTTTAATATAAACGCTCTCCCGCGGTCACGTACTTCCGGAATGGGATCACGTCGCGATACGAATAATTACAAGCGAACGCGGCAGCTGCTTGCGTTACTCTTTTTTTCTCTCTCTCTCTCTCTCTCTCTCTTAAGCTGATAAAAGAAATTCAAGCGTGCCGTACTCTAGTGCGTAATATTAAATGGCACGCTCGTTTGATAATCTTATTAAATTGAGCCAGTTAAAAGTGGGAGAGAAGAGTGAGAGTAGATTTTACAGATTTCCGTCGACACATTATCGACCGGTGACGAAAAAGAAATTCTCTCATCTTGTTGTGTTTTTGTCGATAAACTCTTAACCGTACAGGTTTTTTTTTATTTAAAAATGATCGTAAAGAACTGAATGATCGTCTGAAAGTTTGTCTCTCAATTGGCATCAGCTACAAAAGTCAGAATAACGGGCTGAACGTGGGCGAGCGGTGATGACTAAAAGCCTAAAAAATCGGCTACTGGTCGTTAGGGTTAAGGTACCGTAGCTAAAGGGTGAAAATCGCAACCCTATTAATGAGACCGCTATCCGTCTGTCCGTCTGCCAGCGGGCTCTCATGAACAGTACTAGGTACGAAGTTGAAATATTCACAGATTGTGTATACATATTGCCAATACAGCGACAAATAATAAAACGATAAAAGAAACTTAATTTTATAGGCGTTCATGGCTAGACACCCTTTGCGGCACACTTTGCCATTTTTTTAACTATTTATCATCCGATTCTGTAGTTCTTTACTGCTTATGGCGCATTGGTTAAC
>DWQX01005081.1:0-13689 GCA_018245475.1 Pharmacophagus antenor
ATATATATATATA
Organism: Pharmacophagus antenor; assembly: GCA_018245475.1. Lineage (NCBI taxonomy): Eukaryota > Metazoa > Arthropoda > Insecta > Lepidoptera > Papilionidae > Pharmacophagus > Pharmacophagus antenor. The sequence continues at coordinate 14 of DWQX01005081.1, forward strand.
TATAAATAGGGTCGAAGTACGAACTAATTGAATGTTTTGCGTTATTTGGAATACTAACTGTGGCTATTATTTATTTCACGTTAGATGATGAATTTTGCTTCATCATCCTGAATTGTCCTTTAGAATGAATCATGACGAACATACCTTTATTTATAAATTCACTATTTGCACGACATCGAACTTCACAAATTGCACTGATTTTATACACTACATTGACAGAATAACCCTTCATAAATAGTTTCGTATACTAATATGCGTTTGACTTTGTTTTTATTTTAATACTGCTAGTGGTAACATAGGTTTATATAACTTTTATTTAAAAATAGGAAAAATAACAATATAATACATACATGCACAAAAATATTATAGACACGAAAAGAAAACCATGAAAATGTGTCCGTAACTCTAGCGTTAACCTCTTCGGCACGACGCGTTTCCATAATGTCTTAACTGAATGGACTAGCCTGCTATTTGAATTAGTTTATCTTTTTAATATGTATATTATAATTCGCAACTTTTTCTGGCCTTGAACATATTATACAAGAGTATACATACATAAACAGTACATTAGGTATTAATTGTTACTTTCGAATGCTGATGTAAATAGAAACAGCCTTTTGTAAAGTTTGATCATGGCTAAGAGTTTAATCCTCAAACTCGTCTAAATCCATTACTGCAGTGTTCAACACTTCGGACTACCGCGAAGATTGGGGGGCGGACGAGAACGAGGTGGACCCGGCGACCTGTGCGTACCGCGGCTACAGGAACCCCCCACAGCACCAGGAACCGTACGGCCTCTCCCCCCACTACTGGCATGTGTTCGCCGCCAGGCTTGCCTTTGTCGTTGTCTTCGAAGTAAGTACTCGAAAATAAGTCCCTTGTCTGCTAATTATTTACAATATTCGCACAGTAGTTTATTTCAGCATTAAGTCCAAGTGATTCACGTTTAACTTTTCACGTTAAAGTGGGTTTTAAATCATTTTTAATACTAGGGAAAACTATGTTGTGTACGAAATGGATGCGTTTATCAAAATAAAATTAAGAAAATTTCACAGTACATAAATGTAACGAGAGAAATCCTCGCGTTATAAAGGAAAAACACACATGCGAGTGCGTTATATGATTACCGTGTTATTTGCGGGGAAGATGGGGTGATTACTGTTTTATTAAATGTTCTTACTTTTTCGGGTACAGCACGTGGTGTTCGGACTCACCGGTCTAATGCAACTGTTCATACCCGACGTGCCAGCGGAACTGCGCACCCAAATGCAGAGGGAGGCGCTATTAGCTAAGGAAGCCAAATATGAACACGGGCGTAGGCGGCTCTCAACGGAATACAGACAGTTGATCACGCAGAAAAATGATAATGGTGGAGGTCAGTTCTATTTACTATGTCCGTATGGAGCAACCTTATACGTGACTAAAATGAAAGCAGAAAATAAATCCATAGATTTCTTGTCTTTTCAATATTTTATTTAATAAAAGCATATTGATAGGTGGAGTTGATAATAGTATTTACCATCTTTATATTTAACTTTATCTTCCTATTCATTATAGGCATACTAATACCTCTAACGTGTATTTTTCGCCAATAATGTGATATTAGTGAACAAATAGGCATGTGACTTTAGAAAATTGGATGCAGCATAATTTATAAATAGTTTTATGATTTGAATGGAATTGCTTAAAGTTTTTTCCTTTTTTTAATTTTATTGTTATGCACATACTTAACTTACCCTACCATGCATTTAATAAGAAAGGCTGTTTTAGATAAAGGCGGCGGCGCCTGGATGCGGCGGACGTCGCGCGCGTCCGATGGCCTCGACGCCCACGTGGCGGTAGCGCAGAGACCATCGTCCCCACAAATAACCCATTGACAAACGTCAAATGGAAACTTCAACTTGCCATGTAAACGGTGTATAGTATTCGGCATATGATTCGGTACGTCGGGCGGAAGAGTATGATTTACGGCAAAGATAGATTGGAAGAATGGATTTGGTTTTGTAGAGCTTTCTCTCTTTCGCACAGTGCTTCGATTGCAATAAACAAAGATAATGCAATACTTAATAAAACCGAACTTTGTCGAATATTTCGCTCTAGTTCCCGGCGTGCTAAATCAAACGCCGACTAACCATAATGCAGAGATCAATTTGGATAGTTTTTATAACATATACACGGAGTTTCAATAGTGATGTTATGATAATATAGATAAAATCTGCCCCCACACACACACAAAAAGATCTGCCAAAGTATTTTATTCTTATAGGTATATTTGTAATATTAACGTATTATAATCCGTTCGGTATGACTTATAATTAATGCTAACATTATAAAAATATTGACGAAGTAATGAGAACACGCAATTGTAAACATTAACAGTTTGGATGACAACAATTGTTCATTTAGCGAATATGTAATTGATACTATTATTTCACAAGAAAATTTTAGAAAAAAAATGTCACACAAGTTGGCCTGCTCTTGCTATCTGCAACTAGTCGTAAAATATTTATTTATTTATCTATTGTAAGAATGTAGTCCGCTGAAGGAGGCTATAAGTTCTATTTGTTGTTTTAGTCAATTTGATTATATTGCATTTTATATTTCTAAATATATGTAAACTGATTATCGAGATGAAAGTCGATTGACCAATGTGTTAAAAATCATTAGCTGTACATAAGACGGGACAATGAGTGTAATTATATAGAATGTACGAAATATTTATCATTTACATAATATTGTTTCACAGAAATTTACCACACAAAATCATCAATATTTAACTGTTAATTTTTCAATCATTTGAATAATCTACGAAATAATGGGTTACAAAAAGCGGATTGTCTACAATTCACAGACAACCTACAAACGTTGAGGTGAGATTTTATGAACTAAATAAGTTTTTTATTCGATACTTCAGTTAATCTCCCTCCAGGATGTTTTTTATTATTTATAGGCTACTACTTGGCCTCGATGTCATCAAATGTTAAGTTACAACAAGGCCGTTGATTATGAAGCATATTCGCCCGGGATACATCTCGCTTTCACAACTGGCAGAACACGACAATGCCCGTTACGGCGGCAGATTGATATTGAGGGTGGTGGCAGTTAGCCAGGCAGGTTCGAAAAACTCAGCCAACACCCAGACAACACTACTCCTTTGGCTGAGGTATCGAACACGGGACCTACGTCTAATAAGGCAGCGGGTAAACCACTACGCCATGGAGGTAGAGTGGAAATGACTAAATGAGGCAGTCTGAATAAAAAATGTGTACCAATTTTCGACTCTGAATAAAAATATTGAAATTTCAAATCCCTTTCCCCTAGGGGTGGAATTTCTAAAAACATTTATTCCCATCATAAAGAACTCCGTCTAAATTTCATGTTCCTAGGACTAGCAGTAGGCTGTGCGTTGATATCTATATATCAACGCTGACTTATGTCAGACAGTCAGTGAATCATCGGATCATAGGAAGTTTGAGTTTAATCAGTATAGATTGTTTTTGGATGCGTAAATTTGCCTTTATTTGAATGACAAGGAATTATAAAACGTTACTTATACGGATATTTTGCCTGTAAAGTTATTAAAGTATTTCACTTTCTACAACGCTTCTTCATGACGGAGTGTACGAGTACAGTATCATGTAAATATTTTAAGCGTGTTGATATTTTTCAGACACAGTGAATATGTATTGTAAAAATGTTGTCGCACTTATGTATAATAAATACGTTAACAGTAAATACTTTGAATTTATAAGATAAAATGTAATGGGTCCAATATATTTTACTAATTAGAAACGTTAGTGAAATTGTAAGTAAATGTTGCCTTTAATGTTTTTTAATTTATAACTACGTTACGTTTTACATTTTGTTTCCTGAGAAGTGAGGTAATTCTTTTTCCACTTAATGAATACAATTATTTAAAGAACACGTTCATTAGCATAATTCACTTTTTATTTTTCGCAACTATTTTAAAGTTCAGCCAATTGTGAAAATTATTATCAAAACAGTAATAATGTTTTGAACAATTAGAAGAAAAAAAACATCGAAATGAAAATTATAAATTTAATAAAATAAGACTAGTAACTGTCTAAACATAAATGTGATATTAATAACACTTGAATCTACTTACATAATATAAGGACCAGTCGAATTGAGGAATCTCGATGTTATTTTTATTTACTAATAATTATAATATTTAATTACTATAAGATACTCATTGTTCTACGAATTAAAATGTTAATTCTAATGCGGTTATTTTTTTCTTAACCATGTTCTAAATACTCCTCAACTCTCCATTCCGAGGAAGACAAATGAAGAAAAAACAGAAAAATAATTGTATTTTTATATACATGAATTAAAATGTTATACAGGCCCATAAACTAATACCGGTCTCTTGACACTTATGTAATGTTATTACCTGTAAAAGATTTTTCTTTATTATCTTAAACTTAGATTGTATTTAACTACTTGTGTATATTACACAGACATTAAGGGTGATCAATTTAGTAACTCCACGAAACCGCGAGCGACGTGAAAATCGCGTTATGTATGAGGTGTAAAGTTTTACGGACCTCTGTTGCGACGTTGCATCTATGCTTAAGTCGTTTATATGTCGGGATACGGATATTCCTCGTCTAATGCAATTCTCATCGGGCATAAAGTATATGGGAGAAATATAAACCAATCACATAATAGACTCAACCATGGTCAGCCGCTAGGTACGCCCACTAAAATATACTCGCGGTTAGAGGGTTAAATGATATAGGAGTTTTACACTTAGTAGATACGATGTAATACATACCTATACCGTAGGCTTCAACCGATTAATCGCTTATATTCTTATATATGCTTATATTTTATTTTGGCATCATGTAACATTTTCAATCAATGTACAAACATTTTTAAAAAAATAGTTTTCATATTTTAAAATTAAAGAATGTATTGAGCAAACCTTATTCCTATTATTTTCTTTATTGATATATTTAACAGACACTGTGTTTGTTAAATTTGAATCATAAGGAGTAATGAACTAAATTTAAATGTGCTAGATTTTGTCGAAAAGAACTAATCTGAAGAGGCTCCATCATGTAGATATACGGATTTAGACTCTTTAGAGTACGAAAATATCATATAGTCGATGTTCCCCAAAAATAATATGGCATACATAAATAGCAATATAAATAAATATTCTGTGAACTCAAGTCTACTATATATTACACCGAAACAAAACAAGTTTCATTTATAATTTAACGAGGCATTTCCTTGAGAATAATAAAAATGTTTCTTAAAGTTACAAAATAATAGCGCTATCAGTGACACGCTGACCTGTTACAAAAAAAAACATACCAATTTGTCAATTTCAACCGGCAATGTTTTAAAGATCTTTATCTTAACAAAGTCACAAACTAATAACGAAATGATGTCTGACTTTAATATCGATTAATTTTTTTTTATTACAGAGATAATACAGTAATAACCACTATCTTTTATTTCTCTTGCCGTGAATCGTGCAGTTAATCACGATGGTGTCTTTCAGCTCCAAACATTCTTGACATATATCTTGTTTATAGAAATAACAATGTCACTAGATGTTTGTGTAGACCTCTTTTTTGTGGTAAGGTACTACACCGACTCTCGCCGGCTAAAACCACACGGTGTTTCTCATTATACGTTTGGTCAAACTTACGAGAATGCCTTCGCACACTACTGTAGTTCTATCAGTATTGGCGTTTGTGGCGGTACATCCCTAACTTATCAGCTTGCGATAGTCGCGTACTAGACAGGCTTTCCAAAGAAATCGGTCCTCGACTACAGGCACTACAACTGGCCAGCAGTCCTAAAGATCTTGCTCCATCAAATAGAGAAATAAAGCGTGCCAATATGACCCGTTTATCGCGCAGACGGTTACTTTTTCAACAGGTGTAACTAGCTCATTACAACTTCAATAATTTAGGTAGATAAATTCTAAAAATACTATTAGACAATCGACGTATTAATCTACTTGTTTAAAAAATATCCCATTTGCCGAACATATATGTATGAAACATAACCATTACTACCATTTTTTTTTGTCTGGAGGGAAATATTCTAAAGATTACCTACTTTTAGAGGAGGTTAAGGTATGTAAGATTGTACCCACTAAAACCCGCTCGTTGGTCATAATGGCGAATCATTCACACCTAGTGTGAATATAATCCGCAAGAGGAGTCAATTTCATAATATATGGGAAATCAAATGCTTAGAAAAACTTAATGCACAAAATAAAAAAATATATTTTGATCCTTTTTGTATTTTAATTTAAATGAAATTTACGGATTTAAAACTTTAAAATGTTATTTGTTTTTATGGAAAATCTTAGTCATCTGTTTTACAATTTAGAAACTGCTGAGTTAATATCAAGAAGTATATAAAATGTACATTAAATCAAAAACTAGGTTTTTTTTAATAAAATCCAAATAAGATAACCTTCAACGATACAAGGATATATATAAGACACAAGGATACAAAATAAAATAACAATAATTTCGAATAGAGTATTACGAAAAATAATTTATTTTTCTTCATAACAAAATATAACTAATTTATGATTTTGGGAAAATATGTATAGGAAAGGGCCATGGCAATGTGATGACGGGGCCCACCGGTGTACCTGGTACATTCTCTGGTGCGCTATATTTATTTAAATAATCTGTAATCTTTGGTAGAATGTCTTTCCCTGTTAGTTTACTATAAGGAATATCAAAATGATTCCACAGTGGATCATTTACAATAAAGTTCTCTTTTACGTTTGGCAAACGATTCTTTAACCAATCTAAATCACTAGGAACGGCGAAAAAATCATTATTTCCTCGGATTATAACTGTCGGTGTAGTGGTTGCACTAAGATTATAAGTGGGAGGTTCCATAGTGTCATAGACTTCCCTATTTCCAACATCTCCGTAGTCAAATTTCTGAAATTTATCAACATTAAGAGCTTGATGATACCATAGTATATTCTTTACTGAAGTACCCGAAGGTAAATGGCCGACGAAAATTCTTAGAGTATTCGTCTCGATTGAACCTGGGTGCGGAGAATCTAATTGATTAATGAATTCTCTACAAAATATATCCGCAATAACATAATTCTTACAAATGAAAGCCCCGATATTCTGAACAATCCCACCTCGTGATAAAACTTCATTTATACCTATTGCGGTTAAGAAAGGTGAACTAAATGTATATATTCCAACTATTGTCCTGAGGATAAAAGAGTCGACATTTGTAAGCCTCGATCCAGGTGCGAGTAAAATGGCAACTTGAACTTTGTCACAGTATTTTCGTCGCTCCGAACACATAATAAAATAAATACTTCCACCTTGTGAGTATCCAACATAGTTAATGGTCTTAACCGATGTGTAAGCCAATATATAATCGATGGTGGCCGGCAAATCGAAGCGTCCCATTTCGTGGACTGTAAAATTCCAAAAATTAGCGTTTGTATCTGCATCAAGGTCTTCGTGTCTTCTCCCATAATAATTTCCACGTACATTTCCTACCCATAAATCATAGCAAGCGTCTGATATAAGATAAGCCAACCCCGCTTCCGGGCCTGAGTCCAACCATAGATCAGAAGTCATCAACATGCCATGCATTAGTAATACTGGAGGTTGTTTTAATGGTCCTTGACATTTTTTACCTCGAACAATCCGAAAAACGGTAATGATATATCCATCCTCTGTAATAACCGAGTGTTCTTCAACAGGATATCCATATTTTGCAGTCAGCTCCGTAAAGTTAAGTAGAGAATCTACGGGATACCCTAATGTTAACTTTAATTCCCTTGTTAAACCTAAATCTCCAGAAAACTCACTAGCAGCGATAGTGGACAAACATAAATAAAATAAACAAAACATCACGTCCAGTTTTGAGATCATTTTGCGTTATAACTAAAAAATTGGATCTTTATATTTTTTAACAATTTCGCTATCAATTTTTTTAATTAATATCTATCTGTATTAAGGAATTAATGTACTTTAATAATTATAACCTACAATTGACTAAAAGACAAATTCACTTTACTGATGTAATGTTATCGACACTAGTTTTGAATGGGTTTTAAAGTAATAATGCCTTTGTACAAACCTTTTCTACACCTTTAACTAGCACGCCGTCATTTGATAATTACTCCTCTACTTCCTTATCTAGTACATACTTGTAAGTAGTTATGTGCGGACATGTGTTAACAATAGTGTTAACAATTTATTATATTTAAATTACTAGTTTTAATTATATAATACATTTCATTAACAACGTTTTTATTAATGAAATATATTATAGCTTTAATGATATTGAAATAATATTTTTCGCTTACAAGTTTATTTAGCGTATTATATATATTAGTAAAATATTAATTTTATATATTCATAATGATATTTCCGGTAAAATGCAAAAGATTATAATCTGTAGAATTGCGGGCAAAAATTTAAATGCGCTATTTTGTTTTGCATGAAGTTTAAAAACATCTGATTATTCCGTAACTATTCATAACAAAATTTCTTTAAGTGTTCTTAATGCGGTAACCAATTAACCTTCATATTTCACATAAGAAAATAACAATGATCTTAGAAATATTTGTCATCTGATTGCAATTTTTTTTTTGTATATAACATAAAGCACTTCGTGTCATTTGAATTCGTCTCAGCTTAAGAATAATATTAAAACGAATTTGCTAAGAAGTCAATTATAACAATAATATAATATAATCCCGGCTTTAATACAATTATAAATATGTTTTTTGTTTAAAATTTTATGAAAGCCTGAGAATTTTTCGAATTAAAAACAAAAAATTAATTGAATTTGTCATCCTCCTTTAGGATGTTTTAAAAATGCAAAGCCCTTCCGTATTCTGAGACAAACTCGAAAATGTTTTCGCAGAGTTTTTAAATTACTTCGATCCTTATATTAATTTTTTAAGTGTTCATTATTTAAAATCAAATGAATATGGAAATTTAATATTGTCTTCACAAAATATAAAATATTGAAACCAACATGTTGTCAACGTAAGCTTTAGGTGCTTGTTCCATAATATTCTCTATTTGTAATTATATATACATATGTACTTATATATATATATTGTATTATTGTTCATTTATAGACAGTGGAGTAGTACAATAGTGCTATATGGGTAACGTATGTACAATTCAAGAGTGTTGCCTGTAAAATAGAATAGAATATCACATAGGAATAACATAATACCGTTTACGATGTACAACCAAATGAAACCTGTCCCCTTATGACATGTGGTTAGTAATTAAACACAGCGCCTTTTGAATCAAAAACAAATATATTCATACATTACTGCTAAGAGACTGAAACAGGCGCTACAATGGTTTAAATAAAAAATGATTAAAATGGAAAACATAATGTAAAGTTACATGTAATATTTTGAAAAGTAGTATCCAAACATAACTTCCAGAATGAAAGTGGTATGACCAATAAAATATGTTAATGTGTAGCATATTAAATTTGTGTCGCTTTGTATTGTAACAATATTCAGTTACTCCAGTTATTTCATTAGTAACAGCATTATTCAAACTCGGTAACGAGATTGTTTTTTTTTTCGCGCAGTAGATTCACCGCTTTCCATTTGGCACGAAGGTCCCGGATGAGAATCACGGGTCACAATAGTAGTGTAGTCTGTTTGACAATAGAATTTTTCGTTTAGCTAGCTGCTATCCACAATGTCCAGTAGCTGCCATTACAACCCTTGTTACAGCTGTCATATATCTGAGAGACAAAGTATTCTGGGTGAGTGCGCTTTAGAAGTAGAGGTCAATGTTAGCGCAACGCAGGTAATAAAAAAAACTATAGCTTTAGACAAAAATAAACAAAGATAAAAATAAGGTAGTCCTTCTTACCTAGGCGGTCTTAGACAACAAGCCGCCTATCAACGGTCGATCAAATTTCATATGACATTTCGTTATATATTTATTAACCTGACAAAGCTAAATTTTAACGTAAAAATTGTTTTGTTTTTGATTTTATTTTAGTTAACACCGGAAGTTTTTTACAAGTTCCATTATTGGACTTTTTTCAAAATGTTCAATAGTCTATTTTAATTTTAGGTTTGCTACCCATTTCCGGGAGATGTAAATTGAGAACGCTAATCTCAAGTATCATTAGATAGATCACAATATTTTTAGGAAAAAGTATAAATGTAACATCATGTTATTTTGTTTAACATTTATGTTACTTATTAGTTAGAGGTTAGAGGAAGTAAAAAGAAAAAGTAAATTTTTCTAAACGTTTTCACAAATAGTCTGTAATATGCGTTTTGCTTTTGTACTCTGACACCGAAGTTACTATGTTTAATACAACATATTTTTTAATGTTAACGTTATGACTAGGTGCGGTACTCTCATGCTGCACAGTACAGAGTCTCGTCAAGACCACTAACTTATGAAAGGAAAAACTTTACGTCATACAATGATATTTTTTTATATAGATCTTCCTTGAAGACTTTGGGTTTTCTTTACAAGCAAGCTTCTGGTTATGACTTGCTTGCTGGTGAGGCTGCAGTATCTGCATCGTTTAATTAATTACCACCTGAATTAGTATAGGTGTAAGTACGAACACAAAACAAAAATCGTCGTTTCTGACTGTCTGCGTGGCGGAGAAGTTACCTTTTGTCTTTTATCTCGGAGGTCCCGGTTTTGATTCCCGGACCTCATGAATAGTGGATTCTGGATAGTGTTATGGTTTTCTGAACCCATCTGGTTATTTACCACCCTCAATGTCAACCTGGCGCCATAACAGCGTTGCTGTGTTCAGGCAGTCTTGTGAGATTCTGAATATTTTGGGTAGCACGCTTAACTATTTACGGCATCATTGTCACTTAACATCATGTGAAATTGAGGCCAAGTGCAGCCCATGGCTGAGGGGAAAAATGCACTTTATTATAAAACGCTATCAAATGGCACGCCATTTTTGGCTTTATAACAATTTTAATGGCGCGAATTGGTATAAGCTTACCATGCATAATATAAATATTTAATGACAGGAAAACGTCTGTGGGATTCTGCTATTTTTTATATAAGACAAAAATTAAACACATCGTTACTTGAACTTATTATATAATATTATTATATTATACATATTATTAGATCAAAATATAATACCACAATATTTTTAAAGGTCTTTATAAATATCTATTTGCGTCGGTCATGCACGTTTATTAAAACCAAAATTTTACTTAACAATCCAAACGGAGTTCGCTGACCGGTTTCGCTAAAAGATTTTTCACATTCCGTGAGTGTGTCTAAGATGCATTGCAAGTCTTACAGGAAGAGACAATTTGTTTCATCTACTGATTCATTACTCCATTTAATTTTGTAAGTGGACCAACGACCTGTGCCTGACACTACACTTGAACATGTACGTATCCATTGTTTAAATGCGTATGCATTGTTTTTCTGTTTTAAGCTAATTACTAATACTTGTGATTATATTACTTATTGAGATATAAAGAAAATCATAAAGTTATATTTTGTTTACGATATGTATAGCATAGGACCAAGAGTAGCAGAATATCATAAACTTGATCGGTCGTTACATTTTTATATTATATATTGTATATTATAAATTGACCGTGCTAGCAAAAAAAGAAAAAGAACTTGTTGAACAGAATCGAGAATGGCCAGCTACCGCTTGAAGACGAAGTTCCTTATATCGGGTAGAGTTCCATGCCATAAACGAATCCTTGGACAATGGCGAAGATGTATATTTAAGTTTTTCCATAAATACCAGTGTTTTTAAATAACACAACATTAATTACAGCGTTGTACGACGCAGTATGCTTCGGCCGCATTCATTAGATTATACAATCATTTAAAAAAAACCGGCACTGAATGTATAAAAAACACAATTATCTGTAACATTATCCGCATTTATTATACATTTTTAACTTGAAGTCCTTGCATGTAAACATGTAAATAATATCGTCATATTAATAATCTATTGAATATTTTTTTATTAAAGATTTATTAAAATAGATCAAATTTCAATTTATGGACTTATGACGGCGAGCAATTAAAGCAAGTGAATACCAAAAACTTAATAAGCAAACAATTGTATAAACCTATACAAAAAGATGTTAAAATTTATTAACATACTTTTTTCATAGTTTATACTAAAATGCCTTTATCGTTTGACATACTCGTCAAACACCGCTGACTTATTCGTCGAGTATTCCTTAAAGCTGAATTTATTAACCTACGCACTATCCTAATCGCGACGTTTAACGCCGACGGCCTGTCTTTTCAGAAGGAAAAGATTAATTCGTTTCTTCGGCAACACGACATCGAAGTCATGTTACTGCACGAAAATTTTCTCAAGCCATCCCATAGAAATACAAACATGGCCAATTTCAACCTCGTTAGGAACGATAGGTTAACTGATCAAAAAGGCATTGCATACCTCTTGATCCTCCTCAATTAGAGAACTTAGAAGTCTCAGCGTGCAAGGTTGGCCTCACCGACCATCCCCCCTAAGTCACAGCTTTACATGCTATCTCCCTCCATCAAAGTCGTTACTCCCTTCCGACCTAAGGTCTCCTCTAGACCTCGGGCCGTCAGTGATACTTGCTAGTGATTTCAACTGCAGGCACACCTCCTGAGACCCCATCGGCGGCAACGCCAACAGGAAGACCCTCTTTAAGATTGCGGAGAAAATTAACTTCTCCATTTTAGTGTGTCCAAATGGCGAAACCTGAAGGACAAACTCCACGCCACTCGTCAAACGGTAACTAAGTTTGGAGACGCTTGACAAATGGAACAGGCGATATATAGAAGGGAACACGGGGTCCGTAACATGTATGTTTTTCCCTGATGTCATATCAGCCTACCACACGCTGCGACACAGATTTGGACAAAAATCTGGTCCAAATGTTCACGGGGCACGGGAGATTCTCTGCATATTTACATAGTTTTAAATGCAAGGACAGTCAGATAGAAGAAAACGCACAGATTGCAAAATTACGCTCGGGTTGGCAATAACAGTGCATAACATGGCGTTCCTAATGAGGTATAAAGGAAGTCGTTGCATTTTTATTAGATTCTGTAGAAAGTTAGTAAGAAAGGTAGTGAAGGGAAACGACACGAAGTAAAGGTAAGAGAAGCAGAAGTAGTACAGCATGAAATAGTAATTAAAATAAATGTAACTATAGTAAAAAGATAAATGTAGAAAAAAACATAAGAAAAAGGGTAAATAAAATATTGGTTTACATAAAAGTAGTGAATAAGGATAAAAAAGAAATATCAGAAAAATTAATGTAAAGTAGATATAAGGTAATTAAAATAAAATGCGGCAAGTTGAACTCATTGAACCTTTTTTTTTTGTTTTTTTTTTCTGTTTGCGCGGGGCAAATGCATTGCTGCACCATACCCCCCCGTGGGAAGGGAGGCGTGTGCTACCGGCGCCCTGAAAAGGGCACTTTTCCTGGAAGTTGGCCCAGGGGCTACCCACTAAAAACCCCGCGGCGGTAAACCGCTAGTCCTCGCTGCTCCCTCCCCCTCCGCCATCCCAGACCCAATCCTCACCACCCGACGAGTCGGGCGACGAAGACGCGGCAAGGGCGGCATCACGGGATGAGCCGGGCAGGGTCATGGGAAGCCGTTCGGATACGACCACGACCCTGCCAGAGG
>DWQX01005082.1:0-13687 GCA_018245475.1 Pharmacophagus antenor
CGGGGGGGTATGGTGCAGCAATACATTTTCCCCGCGCAAACAAAAAAAAAAAGGTGCAGATAAACAGTGGGTCAAATGTATTTTTATGCATTAAAATATTTTACAGATATTAATCCAGTAAAAATATCTGATAAAGGTAAAATCGATTATGAAACAATTATAATTTTTTTTTTGAAATAATAATTTCTAGAAAGTGATTTAAAGAAAGTAAAATACAATATTCATGCGCGAAATAGCAACTGAAAAAATTACTTATTATTAACATTTAAACAAACTGGCGCAAAAGAAACATAACAACACCATTAAAACAATTAAAATTGAACATTTGCACAATTCACGATGTAATAGAATTAGCGGAACACGTGTTCCGAGAAAACAAGAGTTTAGGTATATTTACACCAAATTATGAGCTCATGCTTTTATCGGACGCGCGGGCCGATTCCTGTTCATAATTAATATGAGCGTGTCAAAGTTCACAACAATATTTTAATTACTCTTTACCCAATATCGTCAACAAATTATCGATACGAATTAGACACGTTATTTGCAACTGCATACGCCAATACGTCAATATCGCGTGGAATTTAAGTCCACTAAATATGATTCAAATCTTTCTAGAAGAAGAGAGCTACGACTAGGTTAGTTAAGAATTTAATACGAAAAAGTTTAAGATATTAGGCCTTATGTCTTGACCCTTTTTCATTGCGTACATTAAAAAAATAGTTAAGGCAAACAGCTATTTTCGAAAAAACTTTTCTTCAGGTTATCGCTAATGTTATTATTTTAACATTGAGTTTTCTAAATGATTGCGTATAAAATTAACTATTTTGGCATTGACGTTTCTTTCATTTCAATTTATCAATTGTTAATAAATAAAACATTGAATTTTTCGACGATACATTAATGAATTGTCAAGACATCACTAATGTGATTAATAAACACAGTAATATTGTAAAAGAATAATGTGAAATTTTACCGTTTTGTTTAGGGAGTTTCGTGTGCATTGTTAAATTAACTTTCAGAAACACAACAATGACTCATATGGCACGATATGGAGGTAGTAAAAGCGCAAATATCAGGTAACCAAAGCTTAACCAGTGATTCATTGGAAGCATGTACCGAACAGTAAACGACGCATTCTTTTAAGTGATAATTTATAATATATTTATAACGTAATTGTTTCAAGACGATCCGAAAACAAACTTTTAACACTTGATGTTGCCAGTCATGTAATTATATAATATTCAGCTAAAAAAATTAGTTAAAAAATTGTAAATTTTCATATAAAATTTTCATGGATATCGCATTACTATTTTTGTTACCAAAATTTAATATTTCTCCCAAAGTTGACTCGTTACAGGAAATGATTCGTATATGCAACGATGATGAATCTATCATAATAAAATTAGTTGGAATCGTCGTATCATTAGTTATATCATAAGGTAAAAAAAATCAAAACTAAAGAAACCGACCTCAAAAAAGATATTTACATTAAAAAAAATTATTAAAATCGTGTTCTGTCTGTTCTTTTAATTAAAAAAAATATGCGTCAGTGCAATGGAGGCAAGCTCGCGCGGCGATTTGGCGGATACGTCATTTCGTTATCGGCGGTCAAGGGTCGCGTTTCATTCATCCAGCTGCGACCTCACTATCTCATGATGTCACAGCCCCATGATGCGTTGTAAATAATGCTAGCTTTTCATTTACACAGATAAAAAAATAGTTGTTCTATTAACTGAAAGGGAGAGGCGTAAGAAGAGTTAATAGTGTTCGTGCCATTTGCACCAGACGTAGTTTTCTTCTCTTTTCGCGCTTCTATAATGCGTCTTATGTACAATGGACGAAGACATTAGAGGATGATATGGTTATCAATGTAAAAGATCTACCCAACGGAAAAAAAGTTTTTTAGATGTGCAGCAAATGGATGAAGATTTAGCCAATTTTAAACAAGTGAGATCCAATTAAAAAAGGCGAAGAATGTATAGCAAAAATGATAATATGGAAACTACTCAAATAAGAACCGAGAACCAAAGTACCGAGAAATTACCAAAACTGTTTGCGTTGGCGAAGTTATTTAAATCTAAGGAAATAGCAAGCATTAAAATAGTTTTGTATGCATTCATTATATGTCTTTAATTCATTTCCATTCGAAAAATAGTACAGAAAAATTATTACTTAGTAAGATCTTGCAAAAAAATAGCTAGCGCTGTCATAAACCTGTAGAGGTGGGTTTATCCTACGTAGGAATTATTGATGATCGGCAGTGATTACTTAATATTATAGATGAACTCCTTTAATACTTCACCATTCAACCACATTTAAATTAGAAATTTTAAATAAGGCCGTGTGGGACGCCTATCAAAACTTTATTATAAGTTATTCAATTGATCGTCAACTTGTTTCGAATCCACAAAAAGTTTACGATTCTTTTATTAATATCATAAACGAAGCAGCTGAAAATAACATCCCATATTATAAATTAAATTCTTAACCGTATTCTATATTTATACCCAGCCCTAATTAAACGCCTGAACTTTCTATCTACAGAGCATCCATAAAGTTTGCTTAATTTCTGAAAATTAATTCTATGTCACAAAATTTAGAAGCAATGCAAAGTAAGATTTATACTTCTCAGAGATTAATTAGAAATGCTAAAAATAAAACCTAGATAGATTGATGTTCAATAATAGATATTTCGGAAATGTAAATACACAGTATTTACATTTCACATGAAGAAATGTAAATACAGTACGTACGTTAATAGTTATATATTTAATAAATTTAAATGTGTCAGCACGAAATAAAATGCTTAGAAAAGTCTAACAAGAATACTTATATATTGTTTACATCGATCCTTTTTTTACACAAATTTTCGGTGAATATATTCACACAATCAAATCCCTTTTGTGTACAAACTGGTATAAATATTATGATCCTAAATCCGCAGAAAAATATATATGGTACAGAAAGATCCAACCAGATCCATTATGTTCGTTATGGATTAATAATTGTAAACTTAGCCGACAGAATTTAGTTAGTATTAAGTAGAAATGAATTACATGATAATTGTATTTTTGTGTAATACTATCATAACGGGGGCAGCGTAATCGCATAAGAGATAACGCCCTTTTTCAAAAAATAAAGAGAAAAAAAGCTTGCCATGAGAAAAATAAAGAAGTGATGAATCCTTAAAACTTGTAAACATGAAAATTACATAACTTATACTAATTGTAGCCTAATGGTTGAATTAACTTCTGAAACTAATTCTTAAAGATTAAAAACGATTTTATCATAGATGTCTTTCTGTCATACATTTTTTCTTAAATATTACTTGTAAATTCATATCGACAATTTGTTTTTGGACATTAACGTATAGTAATAAAGTATATTTGTACTTAATCATAATATTGTATTAAAAATATAAGTTCAATTAGTCAAGCATTTTTTTGTTTTTGAAAAAAATGATTCATTTTGACATAATTATTGTCATAAGTCATTTAAATGGCGGGAACTCTTCAAGACAAAATGTTGTATTGAATATAAAAAAGAAACATGAAGCTTACAGTTTTTTTAATGCAGGGATGTTTATTGAGCCAGTGGAATATTTCGCCAGTCTGTATATATTAGTACATCTACTACGCGCATGGTACGGGTCAGTCCCATTTGCAATGTCCTATAGATAATGAACGGGCTTCACTGACGTTTGTATGAGTCACTATTACTTAATGTTCCGTAAATTACTTATAATATTCAACTTTAAGATAACTATACTATTATTTTAATAATACTTAATATGGTTTTAAAAAGAAATGGCTAAGACATATAGGAGTGGACCGAGCTAGCTGTTAAGTTCTAAACAAGCTAAAAAGAATGACCGTAATTTTTTTTGTATATGACCGCCAAAATTCATTTTTAGAACGATTTGAGTGACTTAAACAAATCAGTTATCATAAAGACCTTTCATAAGAAATATAATAAAAAAAATATTTAAACAAAACTCACAGGTCGATTATATTAGTCTGGAAGTATTTCATCCCAGGGAGCAATTAACTCTAATTTTGTCTCCGCCTTTAATTCCACAAGAATAACTTGTTAACAAAGATCTAGACAAATAGATCTAGACAATTGTCAATTTAGCCTTCACGTTTTTTTTATGTTTTTTTTTTAATGTCTTAATTACAGTGTTGAGCTGCGTGACATCTCTGTAAGACCTTTTTAATGGTTAATGTCAATTATATTGGCGCAATAGTCATTAAGCAAGTGGTTGTGGGAAAACGCACTATTTTCCTCGTGATATGAATTTGTCACAAATGACGTAGTATACTGCCGTATAGCCAAATAACCATTTGCAGCGCAGCGGTTAACCACTTGTCTTATAATACGTAGGTCTATGGTTCTATTATTGGACCAATCGTGTGTATTATTGTATATAGTAGAGTGTAATCGTATTTGGATTATTTCGTATTCGTCTGGCTAACTACCAAGCTGATCGAGTCCGATTAATATCGTCCGTAAAGTTATCTCATAACGGACAATAGAAAAATAAAACAAATATCATTTGTTTATAGATTGTATAAAAGATTAATTTTATATAGTAAATAAAAAAAGAACACCATAAATTAAGATCTAAGCAATGTCTACAGAATCGAGAATATTGTCTGTGCTAATTATAGAAAAAGCGCTGCTGTTTAAAGAAAATATGGTATCCGCCACAGATGTTATTAACCTATTACGTCTTCGCAACGGTTTGATATAACGCTAATATACATTCAGATGTCATGTTAAAAATATTAGCATACGTCAAAGTGGCATGAAAATAATAGTTTCCAGGAAAAAGCAATATTATAACATATATATATATAAAAATATTTTTTTTTAATTAAAGAAACAATAATGAATTATCTGTTATTTAAACAGACTGGATTAAGTGACTAAATATTGAGACAACGATATGACCAAAATGTTGAATTATTAATTCTCTTTAGTGGCTAGACTTTGAATAACAAAAAAAAAGTGATTTATGGACATTCCATTAATAACTATATTATCTGAGAGACATTTAAAGAATTTTTTTTGCGGAGAAACTTTGTTGATACAACTAAAACGTTTTTATAATAATGCTCATGTGATGTACAAAAAGAAAATAATTAACCTAGACGTAATGTAATAATAATGCGATTTGTATTTAGTTCGTAAAAATTTCCATTATGGCAACTATTAAGAAAAATATATTGTTTAAGTTACACCGCACTAGTGTTTTGTTATTACGTATTGTTGTTGCTCAATTCGCCACATACCGTACAAGATGGGTACGCAAACATCAGATCATCACATATTGTATGTTAAATTGATTGTGATCGATTTGTATTTGATTAATATTCTTCTAGGGTACTTGGTCGCATAGAAATCATTAAATATTTCTTATTGGGACACAATAATACATCGTTTAAACTGTTATAAACATTTATTACTTCCATGTCATACGTAAGAGTGACATATCTATGTTAATTTATGCCCTGCGCCTAAGCATTGAACTAGCGATATAAGAAATTAATTAAGAAACTATATGCACTTTATTGTTACAAGTACACCACCTCTATTATGTAAAACAACATTAGTAAGATGTATGTTCTTAACATCGAAATAAGAGCTTTTATTTTTTTTATCCTCATTTACTTAAGTGATTTCATATTAAAATGATATGTTAGTGGCATTAGATAAATTACAATACAGCTGAATTGAAGTATACACTAAATTCATATTAATTTTTTAAACAGTACTCCTACTAATTCAATTTGTCTTTCTGTCAATTTTAATTGTTTATCAGTACGCGTCAGGTAAAACTTTACGGTTACATATTACAATGCTACCCCAAATGCTTGGCTTGTCTTTTTATTTTTTCTTTTAAGTAGAGTAGGCAAACGAGCGAGCGGTTTCCATCGAGTGGAAAGTGATCACCGTCGCCAATAGACACCCGCACCATTTGGAGACTCGCAGCTGTATAGCTGACCTTTAAGAGAATA
Source organism: Pharmacophagus antenor (assembly GCA_018245475.1). Classification (NCBI taxonomy): domain Eukaryota; kingdom Metazoa; phylum Arthropoda; class Insecta; order Lepidoptera; family Papilionidae; genus Pharmacophagus; species Pharmacophagus antenor. The sequence continues at coordinate 6,024 of DWQX01005082.1, forward strand.
GTACGCTCTTGTCTTGAAGGTCCCTAGTCTAGTCCCTAAGTCGTAGCGATCCGGAAATAGCGCTGGCAACAATTAATTCCACAGGATAGTGGTGCGTGGTAACAAATTTAACCCTTAGACTGCTATGCAAGATATATGCGTTTAACGGAACTGATAGGTTTTATGTTTCCAGGAAAATCTGTAGTAAGGCCTATGGATACCATTGTGCGCATTAAACCGGCATTGTTTTGTTAATTTATTTTGTTTATTTGTTTTATTGGTGCATTTCATTTGATCATTCATTAATTCAACAATCATATCAGCAATAACAGTCAAATGGTAAAGAAATGATATGAGCTAAAATTAATAAGCAGCAAATGACACAATGAAAAACACAAAAAGAAAATGACAAAGGGTTAAAAAATGATATCGTAATGTAAATTTCATTGTGTTCGTAAATATATTTTTGTAAAAAAAAAAATTGTGTCAAAATTGTGAAAGGACATAGACTTCTGTAACAGAGGTAACCCTAGCTCAGGAGTCCCTTCAAAACTTCATTCATTGTAACGAAATTTTAGAAAAAAGTTAAGGTAACTATTATTATTTTGGCGTATAAGACCTATTTCCTCGAAAACCGCTTTCTTACCTTTTACCTCTAGATATTTAGTTAAAAATAAGTTAAACATACTTTCTTAGAAATTTTTAAGTCAGTAATAAATAATAACAGGTTACTGTGTTCTCAATATAAATTTCGCTTAACGTCAAAGATAACAGGTCATCTTGTTGAATTAAAAATAATAAATTATCTGTAATACTTTTGGCGCCACATTGTTTATTAACGCTTAATTGATAAACAAATGTTTTTTTAGAGGTGTTGTTTCAACTATTAACAATTAATGAGTATATTTTGTTCGTTTGTTCTTGCGACACTTTAGGTAGTAAAATTTTAACAAATAATATATAAGAAGACTAAAATATTTGGAGACTTCTTTCATTTAAAAAGTAATCAATAATTAAATTGGTTTACTGATGTAACATTTTATGTGTATACACACGTCTGCTAACAAATAGCTAATTACAAAAGATTATGTGGTAACGAAGTTTTAAACTTTAGTATATTTGGCCTTGTATCACAATTCAGATCAGATATATCAAACTTACAGCCCACTGAGCATATTCCTGCGACCAGAGTCAATGTCGAAAACAGCGATATAGTGCACTCCGCATTTGACATACGCACACTTGGATATAGTTTAAGAAGTTACATCTGATAAATGCAAGTCACATATAGACAACTTAGTTAACACTAGATTGCCCAAAGCATTCCTGTTGACTGTGTTCATTTTATTTATGTATAAAATTATATTAATTGTGCTACGATTTTCCACAATATTACAATGAATTTATTCTATCTTCACAATCTCTATGTTTCTGTTATTGTACAGTTATAATGTCAGGCAATCAATTTTATAAGACAAAAGATGTCAAATACATAGCAAAAATAAGTTGTACTTTTTGTTACGTACATTATATCGGAAACTATAAATACATTTTATCCTATATAAACCTTATAAGTTAAAATTATTCGCAGTTGAATTTTTTTAAGATAAGATTTTGCGGTCTTTATGCTTGTGGTTGTTTGATTTTGTGTTTGACATGGTTGCATTAGATAAACAATTTCTCTGTTAATAATATTAATAAACTCAAACAAACGGAGCGTGGGCGAAAGATAGTTCATTTTAGATTAACTCCGTGTATCACATTATTTAGACGTGTAAGCTTATCGACAACCAGATTGGCTTCATTATTTCTTTTTTTAATGAAACCACTCTAAGCCGTTATTGTCTGTCGTCAAACCGGTTTATGTGATCTCCGTAAAAGGATTCAATGTGCATAATAAACAACCGATTTAAATCATCGGATAATTAATATATGCACTCAAATATTACTTATCATTTACAGTTTTTCTCTTTCCATCTCAACTTTTTGTTTGTGTGCGAAGAGGATAGAATGCACAATTAAAGCTTTATTATCCTCTTATTGGATCTAGATTCTGGTGTGAATGAATATACTTTTGCATTGAACACTTGTAAAGTATTTTTAAATATATCAAAAACCAAAACCGTTCTGTTACACGAATTATTGTACTTAAAACTGTCTATTATGTCTTTGTCCATGTATTAACTTATTTGTAAAAGTATTTAAAAACATATTATTTTTGCTAATAGTAAAAGTAGTTGAAAGTTATGAATGGCATGTGTAATCACTCTTCACAAATTTTACAAAACATTGTATGACTTTTGTATATTACTTTTTATCAGGGTGTAAAACATTAAAAAAAATTCCTAAAGGAAATTGATAAATACGTGATGGTAAATTCATCCATGCTCAATAGTACAACTTTTAGGTTATGTGTAAATAAGAATAATAAATTTAGAATTATTTTATAGTTAAAAATATGTAATTATATTGGCGTATTTATAAATAAAAATTTTTGGAGATATTATTATAAAAATATCTTATGTATTTTTTTATGTATCTTTATAAGCTAACTTTAAAGTTCAACTTTTTTATGAAAAACAAATTATTGTACTTAACTGTATTCTATTAAACAAAAATACCGTTTCCATAACGTAATGCAAAAACGGAACGACCTGTGTAACTACATATATTTTTAAATAGAAAGTATTAAAAAGCTCATGAAAATAACAATCTAAACTTTAATCAAAATAATGTTTGTGCAGCGACAATAATTACTTGAAATAAACGTCTCACGACACTCTCAAGACATTAAATCATCAACAGATAAAATCTAACTCATCACAAGAGCCGAATCAAAATTCAACAACCGTTATGTGTTGTCAAAAATACACGCAGACCTACATAAATATCTTGCGTTTATTCGCGACAGCAACGGTAAAGCCCTAAGAGATACCGTTAAACGCAAAGTTCACAACTTACCGCTTCCCGACGCGAATCTCGCCCAACATAGTAAGAAACTGGCTAAAAACCACTTCATTTCACACAATCCTTAAGCTTAATCACAACACAGTTAGAGAAAAAAAATATGTAGTTAACGCTTGCGTCCCCCGCCTGGTCAGAAGTAAATGACCACCTCCCGCAGCGTTCCGAGCACAACTGCTACACCATCGCGTAGTACTGCCTTGATATAGTCATCCGCAAACATGCTCGTACACTTCGTCCCGGCGAAGTTCCACAAACCACCCTCGCTGAACCCCTCATTAAGTGTGAATATTGCGTGGCATACGATATTTAGAACGCATCGTGAATATTGTCGTCGAGTAGTTTAATTATCTATAATTATTATTTTAATAGTAAACGCATGATGCTAGTAATGAAAAAGTCCGGCTGTACGCGGGCGTGGTCTCTAATGACTCCTTATTTAGTTTTTTAATTAGCAATAATGTCAACAAAAGACAATTGCTATTTTTTGCCGCTTACCGGTACATTGTCTCCATCAATCATTACATCAATTATTTTCATTATTTCCATTTAATACTTGAATACGATTTGCGCTTTTGAAATCTAAAAATAAGGAACGTGAATTAGATAAAATACTACATATATTAATTAAACAAATTATTCACATATGAAAAACGTTAAAGGTAAGATTAATTTACAGAAATCGTTGAAAAACACACTAACATTTCTTAATTACAGCAATTATCACGCAAAAACATAATGCTTAGAAGTGCTTTAAAAAATATTCTACTAAGCTTAGGCATAATTTAAGCAAAAAGAAATTAGGTTCGATCCGACGACCCAGAAGAAACTGAAAAAGGTGCAATGGTTTCTATTAATGTTAAATTCGTTCTTTAATAATGCATTAGCACGTCCAGCTCATTTGTTTTAGTTCACAACTAACAAAAGATGAAAAAATGGCCTAGTTTCAGACCATTGAAGCATTCAAATCCGTCAATACGACTACACTTTTCACCACAATCAGAACTTGATAGTATAGATAGGTGATACTATAACTTATTACAGGTTATGAAAATAACAGTTATAATTGATTATTTCATTGTAGGTCGAGTTTTACCGCATTAGTCTACCACTTTTATTCTATGTTACTAGAACAAAAGACTATTGTAGCAGCAATACCGGTAACCATGTCAGATAAAATAAAACGATGCATTCATTAATTCTTAAAGGACCATTAAATATTTTTACTCTGTTGCAAATACAATTATCATAAAATATCTAAAAATATATTAGACATTTTAAAAGGTAAAAAGCATAAATCTAAAAAAGAATAAATTAAAAACACAGTACCTGTTCATTATTTTTTCGATATGTTGAAGAAATGACGCCGGTATGTGGATTCCAAAACCAACGTATTACGGTTTAATGACCTCTGTCATAGATAACCACACTTGGTTACAGTTTTACAATTTATTAGCGAATCCCCGTTTTACTCGATACTCGTTGTTTGTAGTCAGAATTCTTTATTTCTCATAAGAACAGGCCACATTTACATAAGAAATTACAATTACTTAAAGACACTGAATAGAAAATAGTATTTAAAAAAGTTTTTATGTTACATAATTAAAAGCATTATTTATAACACATTAAACAATGACTACCTCGGTAGCACAGTGGTTTAGCGCATGTATTATACGGAGTTCTCGAATTCGATCCAGAGCCACATGAGTTGTGAAATCAAGTACGCTTCACCATCTATGATCTCATTGTAACTTAACATTATGTGCAAAATTCAAGTTTTAGCCCGACGTATATTTTTTTATCAGCTTTTCTATTGATCGTTTACTTTTTATGCAGTTTTTATTTCGTATTTATAAAATATCCATTAAAGTACAATATTTGAAGTAAACAAGCGATTTCTGTAATTTTATAAGATAAATGTTAATGTTAACCGTTGTAAGCCTAATTATAATTGCGATATGTTACTGCCTTCGTGGTACATGGAAATCGATTAAATGTTGGCGAAAAGTTTTTAAGTTCATATGCGAACATGAACATAATATATACGAATGCCTAAAATATTTAGTTTAAGTAAGAAAATAAATAGTTAAATTTCGTATAATATTCTTTTTAAATTAATAACAACTAAAAAAAACTTTTCCTACGAATCGATGAAGTCAAAATGATTATTTCAAAATTTAAAAAAACCAACATAAGACAGAATTTCGATTTAATAATTTTTTAATGAAAATACGTAATAATATCCAAGCCCCTGTTGCTATACCGTTAAATTCCTTTACAAATCGCCGACAATATATGTATCCCCTCAGTGTCCACGTCTAATAAGCGATGCCGACCACACAGCCTTCTTTCAGAGCTAACTAAGCCATGAGGCGCAGGGTTATTATAAATTATAACTTGCGAATGATTAACGATTGCGAAAATCGTATAAACAAAGATTTAACGTATAAATGGCATCCACTTTAATATCTTAAATATAATAATGCAGGAAAAAAATAACTACACATGAATATTTGATTCGGATGAAGGATGAGAACAAATTAATTACTTGCATAAATTTTTATGATTAATCTTAATTCTGTTTTTTCTTTTTCTCTTGTTGTATTTGTATCTTAGTCTCGTTATTTATTTAACCCTTTTCACTCGGCTGCCTCCTCTCACGAGACATCGTAATTCTAGCATATCAGACGGATTTCTCCTCTTATGGGACATTAAAGTTTATTAGTAATTATGGTAAATTTATTTATTACAGCACACAAGTGAAGTATAGGTGGTAGCTGACGTCCAAAACGTTTCTGAGTTCACATTGGCTTAATATGTCATTTTAACATTTTTCCAACAGCAGTCGATCTAATATCTCGCTAGTTGTACTAGTGATTATGCCTTTAACTTTTATTACTCAGTGGATTTCGTTAATTTATCTGAACCTATATACACAAATCACAACGAATAATCAATTTTGCGGCCCGCTTTCAGTTTATATTTCGTCACCGCTGCTATAGCGCCTTCACGACGGGACGCGGTCACACAAACGGGACGTAAAAAAAGGAATTCAAATATTTATCCTCGCTGCACTGACTATGACCATATCACAATTTGATATTCAAAGGATAACAATTCAAAACACATTCATTTTAATTTACTAATAACCTCTCTCGACAATTCAGAAATTTCAGGAAAAAAAGTTTTCTTCGCGATATACCAACGTTATGAGTCTTACAAAAACGCTTATTGATATAGTTTGATGCTCGTGAAATTAGTCAAAGGAGAACTACGTTTTTATAAATGGAGCATATCACTTACCTCGAGTTACCCCGTTGATGCTTTAAAAAAAAAATAAAAAAAAAGACATTGACAGGACAAAGGCATTTCTCGCACGTAGGTATGTACATCATACCTGAATTTTAAAATGAACTATGGAATTTAGTTTTCTATATCACATAACGCATAATTAAAAGCAAGCAATGATAAGCTTATGCATTAAATGTATACAATTTGATTTTTAAATTGAAATATTACTGAAAAACAAATCTCACAACCCAAACAATGTCTGGTTATACTACTACGAACGTCCATATATCTTAAGACACCGTCGTTTCGCATTGCGTACCTCAAAGCCGCCGACCGACTGAATGCTCGCCGCGCTCAGCAATATATTTTCGGAGCTAATAGCTAAGCAATTCTTGTTTGTTTTTATTTATTTTGAAAGGGTTTTGTTACCAAAATGTATCTATAAATCGTATGTAAGATATAAATCGGTCGTGCTTTTAACACTAGAGTTACGGTCACAATTTCTTGCTTTTATTTTCAAGTGTGTAGTAATTTAGTGCATTATAGGATTCTTATTTTTCTTATTTTTTTAAAAAAAAACTAAAGCAATGTTGCCAGAAGCTGAAAAAATAGGAAAACGCTTTTTCGTGTATGGAACTTTATTAAAGTTTTTGCGTTAAAATAATGGGTCCGGTAAATCTAGTGATAAGAAAATGTTTTACTTTTACTAATAATATTTATTCCAATAAACACACCTACCACTTTTTAATATATAGGTAGCAACAAATCAATATAAAATCTTTTTATCTGTGCATTTTAGGTTCCCCCTCTCATTCTTTTTGGAATGTTAATGTCTAAATTTAAATTTAGAATCTGCATCTTTAACAACATTTTTAATATTCCATTTAGCCGGGACCTGTTGCTAACAGACCTGCTGTTTTTCTTTAACCTGTTTTTTTTAAATACAATTCATTTAAGCACTGTAAAATGTTTTAGACACAAACATCATCGTGCCCTATCAAAAGCTGTCAATTTGTAAAAAAAAAATAAGATGAACGAAGCTTTTAAATTTCTTATTTTAAAATTTGTTCCACATTAAGACTTATTGCTGTAGATTGGACTACGTAATTCTTAAAGCACGCAAAAACAAATAATATAACTGACTGCATCGTCCAATAACTTAAATTGATAGGTCATAATAGACATAAACCCGAGCATCATAAATTATATAAAGTATTGTGTCTGCTTGATCGAACGTAAAAGGTTTTTTGAATGACTCTGAATACTCAGTTTGGAATTTATGTTGAACTCATCAAGCGATTCTATTGAAATGGAACTTTTACACTTATGTCATAATGTGTCGCGCATCGATTCGCGCCTCTTGCCCCCGCGTTTGTACTACAGGCGAACGATAGTCGGAGACGGGGCCCGGCCTCGTCTTCGACTATTAC
>DWQX01005083.1:0-13687 GCA_018245475.1 Pharmacophagus antenor
CGGTGATCACTTTCCATCAGGTGAAACGCTTGCTCGTTTGCCTACTCTTCCAATAAAAAAAATCTCAGCCTGACTTCATTTTAAGTTAATGTTATTTATATTAAGAACGTATTATTATCCAAACATCACCCACTTTGAAGTACCCAGTACACTATTTGAACTTACAGTATATTACTTGAACGATTTTATATGTTAATACCTCCAATTTATTACCTTGTAAAAATGTTTACGCTAAGTTTATACGAAATACATCCTAACTTACTTGAAGAACTTGTATGCAGTCGTCTTCGTATTCCAATGTAACTGTTTTGATTCTATGATTAATTAATTATTTTTTTGGTACCACGTGAAACGAAAGTTTCAAAATAAACGAAAATTAAAAAGTTTAAAAAAAAACGTAAATCCTTAAATATTACATATTGACAGTTATATTTATTTTATGTTCTAATAGAAATGTTTTGTTTGCAATATAATATAAGGACTAAAAATATAATTTTTCGACATTATCATTGTTTTCGGTGGTAAGGGTAATAACGAAATCATTGGTATGTTAAAAAATCGTACTCCTTGGTCCCTTCTCAGTGGACAGATGACCTGGTGCAACGTGTTCAAGATACTTTCACATAGAGATCACTGAGAGTCCTTTGTGTTAAGTATTTTGATGATATTATGTGATTCAAAATCATTTATCGCCGAGATATAAACGGATTCTTAACTACATCATAAACCAACTTCCAAAATCCATCTGTTTTCGATGTTATCATATATATAATTAACTTATTAATTTATTTATCGTATTATAATTTTCATTTATCTGTCCTTTGCATCAATTAAGAAACGGGATGAAATTAAAATATATTTCATCCGATTTGCCAGTTACTTCCTCGTCAAGGCGCTGATAACTTTTCGCTTTGAGAAACTGCCAACTACTTAGCATAAATTAAAATAATTATTCAGTTGTTATATTTCAGTACTGTAAATACTTCGTCACTATGATTTGTTTATACGCTTTATTAAAAATATATATTATTTTGTGATGGAAAATGGGGTTACGATTTCAATCTAGTTAACCATAACGTATTTTAAGCCGTTCATAAAATGAAGAACCTCGATATTAAAGTGAATGATTCTCTAGAATCGTGTAAAATGCATGTAAGCGTAAGCTTGCTCTGGAAAATTGTTCATTGTAATCGTGTTATTTAAAACTGTCTCTTGCTAAGGTGTTCGATTATTAATGATTCTTTTATTTCATCAATATCAGTAGAATTTCTATATTATAGTAAAAGTATGGACTTCGCACGTATCCTCAGTAATAGACACCGATAGCACAACCATCACCTTCAAATTATTTACGGTAATCTTTTGATACGTTAACCTTAAAGTAGAAAACGTATCCGCCATTTGTGTGGGAATGTGTGTTGTGAAAGTATTACGTAATTTGTATTCTTTTTTTTTCAATTTAATTTGGTACTTCTGACATTCGCGTTACACACGAATAAACCTTAAACGAAACAATTTTTACTCGATTCAATAGCAAACAAAGAGCCACTGATCTCCCTTAGATCATTTTTTGCTTTCGTTTTTATGGATTCTTTGTTACTTTGATAAAATGATCTTTCCAAAAGAAATATCGTAACCTAAATAATGTAATAAATATTATAACGCCTGTTTAAAGATATTTCATTATCGTTATCTGATATTTGTTGGATTCGGTGAAAATAGTTTTTCTTTGTTGAAAATCTACTAAATGGGTATTATGAAGAACGTTCTGATAATCTGTTGTAAAAGAAATCAGTTTGTGTTTCTTAGAAAAATGAATTAAAAATTATATAAATTATATATTCCACTTTTCTAAATGAATTAGATCAGAATACTGTAACAAGTTATATAAACTTTCAGAAATTTCATTAATATTTTATTAGTGTTATTTAATTTCTTTTTCATTACGTTTAAAATGAACTCTTTATTATAAAACAAACGTTATACGATAAAGATAACAAAACGTATTAAAAATAACTTCTTAACGAAAATACGACTTATGTATATTTCTAACAAAACATGGCAAAAAGTATAACCACATCGCCATATAAATTATCAAAGGCACAAGGCCTTTTTTCTCTCTCACGAATGATTGTCTAACATGTTTACAAATATTTTAACAATATTGACTAATCTCGTGGCTCATTCAAAACATTAAAATATATTATTGTAAGGAAAATAATAAAGATTTACACGTTCCATTCGAAATAGTTTTTTTGATGATTTTTCTCTTGCAGACTTGTGATGCGTATATCGGAAACCACTTTTTAATTCTACAATCTGCAATTGACATTTTGCCTTTTTTTTGTTTTGGATTAAAGTTGTATGGTATGGCTTTAATTATTCATTGAAGAAAATGCAGTGTTAAAACTTTTTCAAAGGAAACTTCAGCGTGGGGCGTATTTTCAAGATATTTAACTGATCTCCTATCGTTAAAATACAGATTTGTTACTGACGATTTCATTCCTCTTTTTGTTAACGCGACAAATTATATTAAACATGTTTATGTACATAGCTATTAGATACATACAGTATGTACTACACAGTTATTAATTATTGTATCAAAGCAAAAGATAAAAATTAAAGATAGTAAAAAATATTTTATCGGAAATTCCACGTTCATTAAAGTGGATTGATTTTCTTTTGTTTTAAATATTCTATATCGCTCAGAGAACATAAACCTAGTATTAACCGTCATCAGACGATGGTCCATAACCTATATTACTTTTGACACCCACTTATTAGAAGCGAACGCGTTCAAAAACTCTCGCTACCTTTAAAAAAATTAAGAATGAACAAAAAATTGTAAAAAGAATGAAAGCAAGACCTTTTGCAGGTAAGCGGTCGAATTGGAAATGATTTAATTATGAAAAATAATACAAAATTACACCCCACAGGGGTGCTTAACGATTCTATGCTTTATAAACATATTCATAAACATCGCCATGTATAATTATATAACAATATTTATTCTGATTATTGCCACTAAAATATGGTTTAGTACGTGAGTAAATAATGTAATAAATCAATATCTAAAATTCTTAGCTAAAAATTTCTAATATTTTTTATATATTATTCCAAATAAAAATAATTTAATACATGTTTAACGTAATACAATATTGAAATAAATAATATGTGATTATTATCTAATATTTTTTTAAAAAACTTTTAATTGTTTGGTAGTAAATATGTTCCGCGAAAAATGTTTGCTGCCTTAAAGTTACTTATTAAATAGTCACTTTATATTACAACTTTTTAAAATTCGTATCTTAAATATTAAGTAACGTTTCTGTGTATAAAATAAAACTGTAAACATACTTGACACAGTTTAACGTTACCCAAACTTTATTTAATATCATCATTAAATTTATAACTTGAAAATTTTTCTAGCAATGAAAAGTAATTTTTGACATAGTCGCGCCCGTTTATGTTTTCCATTGCGCTTCAAATGGGAATTCGAAATAAAATACATTTAAATTATTTATGTTTTCTATCAACGTCAAATTTAAAAATATTTATGTTGAATTTTTATTTGTCAACCTGAAAGGGATATTTAAATTTCGTATATGAAAATATTAATGAATTTAAAATATAAGAGTGTTACTACAATATAAGAGAAATATAATCAAATATTCTTTAAACAATTCAGTGTTTGTGTCGAAAATATTCATCATAGATAAAATAATAGGAACTATGAAATGGGATACTATTTTCAACAATTTTGATACTATTAACAGGTTACATAAAGGACTACGATAAGTTACACTACTATAAGATTTACCTTTCGTTTTTACATGTTGTACAAATGTTAGGTCAGTATAAGTTTTTTTAAATTATATAATTAACTTCATCATCTTAGCGTTCTCCCGGCCTACTGCCAGGGTCTGCTTTCCTATTCAATCTCCTCCACTTTACCCGATCTTCGGCATCCTCTGGTGAGAGATTGTTATCTGACATGAAAAATTATGTAATTAACATTAAAAAAAAAAATTGTAAAGAATCACTACGCAGATAAATAGTTAATGAAAATGTTATATCTATAAATATTACAAAAGCCCTTGAAATTATATCCGAAAGTAATATTTAATTTGATCGACATCTCGGCCACACCTAAGTATAATATATTGACAGCGATGAAAAAGCGAACGCTTTTATAATGTTTCATTATTGGTACATTTCGGTGTCACAAACGCGGCTATGGGAAATATTAACAACAACATTTTCCATTAAATAATATTATCGTATTTACATATGAAATGACAAGATAGTACGGAAATAGAACGGTGACCTGGTGGTAAATAATATGAGTGGCGAAATCACAAAAAAATTAATAACCCTTATTAGGTTCCCTCTGCTGAGGCTAAAGGTTTTTTTTTTTAACTGGATGCTGAGTTTTAAGAAATCGAATCCACGCAGCTCTATGTTTTGTAGAGCGAAATTCCACCGCATCAGTAACTGTATTGTCACAACTATGAGCTATCAACGTATAATTATGAAAAAAATCTGATAATTTACCTTAAAATTAATATTATTATATTGTACATTGTTATAAGCAAAAATTGTATTAAGTGACAGTGCCATTCTTACTACTATTTAAGAGTAAGTAAAACTGTTTTCACGCCTGAACTGTAGATATCGAAGTATTTAAAGATTCAACTGTCGGCAACGCAGTTACGACTCGAGGCGTATTGCATGTCTATGGGCGACGGTGATCATTTTCCATCTCGTGAAACTTTAAGTAGTATGCACAGTTTCCGCTAAAAAATAGGTTTTAAGATGCTGAGCACAAGTTATGGTCGTATCTCTCTTACTATAATCGATCTAGTTAGATATATTTATTGTTCATAGGCAGGAGCTAAGATTAAAACGTAAATATCTCATCATAACTTCAGTTGATTAAAAACAAAACTAGAGTGCTTGACCCTTCTAAAAAATAAAAAAATTACAGATGTTTGAAAAACGTTTTCTTTTAGTCAAATTTGTTAGCCGGTTTTTTTTACACAAATATCATGGCCGTTAGAACTAATTACTAATTTATATTTTGCCTTTATAATAATGATAATTAATTTTCCAAAACGTCATCGGAAATCTGATCTTTAAATATAACAACAATATTGCTTCACCCGCAAATATTAGATGACTATTCATCTTCATTGCCGGTGCTCATTACGGGCTTTTGTCTGCCATTGTATCCTATTTAGCTATAGAATTTACGCCTTGATTTTTCATCTTTCCTTCGTTTATTAAATAGAAATTTTCCATAGGCCCAGTTTCAATCACAGCGGCATCAATAAACGTCTTTAATAAAAATAAAAGCATTTGGCTTTGTTTTCGTTGAAAGTAAGCTCTTTTTGTTCTTTTGTATACATTAGTCATAAGTAGATGATATTAAAAGATAATGATTTATCGCTTACTATGTAATATGTTCAGCCTGTCATTATTGCTTCGATATTATTGAATATGTGTATTCATTTTACGCTACCAATATTTCATTTCAGGCCAACGGAGTGCTGTAAAACGTTGATTAAATTTGTGCGCCAGTACTCAGACGAGATCGTACAATAACTTTACATTGATGTTGCATATTGCTGGATTGAATCACAAAGATAAAATGTAATATCTATTGAGAACCAATCGGTTTTATATTTGAACAAGAACAGGAGAGACCTTCTGATACTGAAATCATTTTTTTTATGTACAAAAAGTCGTTACTTTAACGATTTTGTTGATTCGGGATTTTAGATATTTTATATACCGTGTCGATTACTTAAATTCCACGAGGTGTCGACGGGGGCTACAGAGGATGTGGTTGCGGGTTAGACCGATGTGACTACGTCGTCTTCGTGACGCGAACATTTTTTTCTATACTCACTCGATTTTCATTATTTATCTCGACACAAACCTCACAATTTAAGGCATCGCACCTTATAAATATTGATGCGATTATTTTCGAAAATTTAAAAAGGTATTTTTCTTGTATACTTCCTTAAGAAAACTGGTGTATGGTTAGCATTGTATTACCTCCTATTAAAGTTAATAAAATAAATTATGTACATATTGTATGTAATAAAACTTGTCGTGTTTCATTCAACTATTTTTTTTTAAATAACTTAATTTGACGTTTTATCTTTGAATGATTAATCTACATTTCATCATAACTTTTGTAATGTAGTAGTTGTTGTTAGGTACCAAATTGTAAACTTGTAATAGACTAGAACTGCTTATTAAAGTGCAAGGTTTTATTTTAGTCTCAAACTAAGCTTATCTTAATTAACCCCGATAGTCTAAAGTCACACATATTTAACTCCGACAAAAATAACAACGGCAAGGTTAAGTTCGTTTAACAGCGACTCCTGGGGCAGCCGACGCTGTCTGCATACGTAAGTACCCAGCACTGAACTAGTGCTCACTTGGGAGCATATTTAGCAACATTCCGATAGATTTAGTGATTTTTATTACAACGCTTTGACTCATATCCGTTGCTCTATAAATTTTTCTAACGTTCCGTTTTATGCTTTTAGAATAACAATTGTTGTATTATATAAACGTATATTACATTTTTCAAATAAATTACATTTGATGATAGCTATGACTAAATTACCTTTTCAATTCTAGTTATAGCTATCAAATTTTAAGAATTTTACCATTTACTTAAAATAGACCTTATATCAAGTACGGAAGGATAATATGTTTTTATTAATAATTTACTCTCTACGCCGTCATTGTCATTTAACATCATGTTAATTAGGGCCTATGTGTTAGCTCATTGCTCATTCGAAACAATTTCATTTCAACAAATTAATTATTTACATATTCTTCTTCTGTGTTTCGTAGTTTAGCTATCATTAGAACAATCATTACCTTGATGGCGAAGATAGAGAGAATGTGTGACTTAGACAAACTGTTCCAGAACACTCTACAACCAAATTTACTTATTTACTGTATTTCCTTTAATGTTTCGATCTGGAAATAGATCAGACCTATATAGTGACTCACTCATCGATTATCCATTACGGCTAAGCCCTTTAAATAAGAGAGGCTGCTGTAATAGCCTCCACTGAGGTTCGGTAATGTCTCTTCCTTTCATTTTACATATACTCTTAATTTTTTTATCTCTGATTATAGATAAAATGACATAAACTTAATGCTTTTTCGAAATTCCAAATATAAATTATAATATAAACGTTATTGGTGAAAATACTCTTGAAAAATGTTGTCTCCTAATTGCATCTCAGTTCCTACTCACCGAAATTTGGCACATAGAGCGTTAAAATATTATAAATAGACTGAACATTTTTTTATAAGCGAGAAAAACGAACGAGACTCGTCCGTTTTTCTCGTTCACTTTTTTAGATACTGTGAATTTTTTAAGCACGTAAAGAATTATTCAAAATTTAACGAATTGGTGTTCTCGTGCCAAGGTTACATCATTTGGCGGTTGTCATTCGGGTCACGTACAAATGCGTACATGTAACGCACTAAACGAGTTATAGTAACGTTTGTCATTCGAATTGTCTCCTCGAAGTAAGCTAAGAAAATATACATTTCGGACTTTTTTTGAACTTCCACGCAATACATTTAATTGCGTTTTTCTTGTTTTTATTCTTTTTATTACTCCTTTACTCAACATAAATTGGCACAACATGAAATGTCAAAATTTGTTTAAAAATATAATATTTCCTACTCTATAATACAATGTTAAAAACACTTTTCTATAATTTGTACCTGGAGATCAGAACAGCAACGAATCATTAAGCATTCAAGATGAAGGTTCGGGAATATTTGAACAAGTTAACTAATTCATCATAAAATATGATAGTGTACATCTATATATGTTTATATGTATGTTATATTCACTTATTTATGTACAGTATATTTTTTTACAAATATGTTTGATTTTTATGTTACATTTATTTTATTTTTAAAGTACACTTGCCTCTTCTCCGCATCACCCAAGGTGGGCCAGGAGATAATGCCTAAGGCATTAAGTCAGCTTTACATACTTTATATGTAAATAAATAATAATTTGATAATGAAAAAAAAAACTTCAATCCGACAATTTACTGACACTTCAATATCATCGATATAACTAGTTCTATAACATACTACGTTTCTAGTATACGAGTAAAATTTTAGTTATTTAATATATTTTAAAACTTATCACCTTGGCGTACCCGTATACTATTAGCTATTTTTTTCTTTGAGCACTTGTAAATATTTACCACCCTCCATCCTTGTGTACCTCATATCCTTTGAGTTGTAAAAGTTTTCCCCTTATTGATGTAAAAGCTATCAAGTTAATTGATTAAACACTTGAGTGTAATGTACTAAGCTTGGAGCACTTAAAGCAAGCATAGTACATTTACATGTAAAATTCAAAGTACTGTCTGATTGACTGACTTATAATACAACGCGCAGCCTAAACCGCTATTCCTATAGACGTGATGTTTAGGAAATTTGTTCTTTGTAATGAATACATCCACTAGAAAGAAGTATGGGAACTTTTTATTCTCCAAGTAGATAAATTCGAAATCTGATTCATTTACTGCAAGAAAATCAATCTATTATTAAGATTAAAATAGAAGAAAGATTTAATATTAAATACAAAAATTACCACGCCTAGAATAGCTAGCTCGTGACGGCTAGTAATATTATTATATACAGACCATAGAAGAAAGTGAAAAATGAAAAATTATACCTTTTATTACAAATACTTCTTTTCCACAAATAAACCAACAACCGACATTAAATGGAATCTGAAAATCTTACACCTCCTCTACAACTCTGGGTTTCCTGTAGTGTAAATATGGAAATAGTAAAATCGGTAAGCAGACAGTGTAAGTCATTTCATGTCAAGTAATCTGCGAATTTTGTTATTGGCCTTAACATAAAAAATGTACCTTCCGTAAAGAACTTCGGCCTTTACAGATAAAGAAGAAAGATCCCAATGAACAAATGCGAAGTCTCCTTATAAAGCGACGTTTAAATCCAGAAGCCACTTGATTGATGACATGAACCCTTTTCTTCCTACGTCCCCGTCATGAATGTAATGAGCCGGAAACTTGCGTAGCGCGTGCCCGTGTGTGCGTGCATAGACGTTTTAAAGGCGCGGGTGAAATGGTTTTCTTTGTTTTGTCAACAGAGAAAAAAAAATCGCCTTATTTGTTGTATTTTCAGATTCCGTTGCGAGGACAACTGTTAAGACACTTTTAGAAGATCTTATATTCTATATAAACAAATGTTTTTTGCTTCGATCGACCATCATTCTTCGACTCTTTATTAACTGCCGAACTTATTTCCTTTTCTTATGTATTAATTGCATTGAAATATTGTTTGATAGCGAGTATTATTATATAATTTTTAATGTAGGTGAAATCTATTCTTAAGAGAAATAAAGAATACGAAGCTCAAAAATTTTCGTTTGACTAAAATTTATACACGAAGTAATCTTAGCGACACAAACTCTTTGGTCAAAAGACAAACAGCCGAGTAAACTGATCTGTATTCATATCATAACTGCGCCACGCTCAAGAAATGGTCAGTTGAAAGCGCTGCCGCGATTGAGGAAACTTATCACACAATTTTTATTGTTTTAAAGTAACATGGTGGACGTTTTAAAAGGAATCGATTTACAACGTTGCAATACCGAGTGGTTCTGTAAATGTAGATAAAGATAATATGAACATAGAAGTTATAGCTCAGTTGTAAATAAATGCGGCAAAAGTGTGCGCCACACAATGCGATAGTGAATAAGTTCGATTCCATACCGATGTACCTATAGATAAATTTATCCATCTCTTTAAAATATTAGTATGACATACGGACAGTAACATGATCAGATTTTTAAAATACGGGTATTTTGTTGTAGACGGGAGCAAAGTCAAACATTAGTACAGTTTTAGCTATCATTTTAAAAATTAGGAGAAAATAAAATACTTTAAAACTTTTCCGTGCTGGAAAAGAATACGACACAAAAAGGTCAAAAAATTAAGACTACAGAATGTATATTTTACTAATACACAGACAAAGCTAATCTATAGTTGTAACACAAGTGTAGTTATTAAGAAAACAGTATTTAGCAATACATAATTAACGTTTTTATTGTAATTAAAAAATAATTTCAATGTTCATAAAATTTGTTAATCTTGTTATTAGTGTTATAATTTAATATTTTTTTTTTAATTAAAACTTTTGATGTTAAGCGAACTAATTTTTGTAGAATTCAAATAATCAAACGTTATCCCAATAAGTGTGGTATAGACGTACATGTTTTTTTTTTTATTTATAAATCCCTGCAAACAGTGGCGACTAGCTTCACGGAATATTGTGAAAATCCGATAAACGTTGTACAATGAATGTTAACGCATTGTAGAAGCGGTGGAATGTTCAATAGAACTGCAATCATACATTCCACCTTCTATAGCACATCGATATTTTACTTGGAAATGGTTACTCGATAGTGATAGGGTTTTTCAAACCCGATTAGCTCCCACCCTCATTGTCAATCTACCACCATATCAACATTCTTGAATATTCTGTGCGATCATATTTCACCATCTACATCTTCATTGTCACTTAACTTTAAGTGAATGTGAGGTTAAGTGTAACATTGCCGATAGAAAATAAATGATTCTTATCGCCTACACGGAGTGATTTATATTACGATTTATTTAAACGTATGATCATTGATAAATTTTTGAATGCTCGAATTTTATTTTTTTTTTAATTTAAAAATAGATTGCTTTGAAATGAGTGTCACACAAACTTGAAAATACCAATTTTCCGTACTTAAGTTTGGAAAGTGGGATTTACTTTGCGTCTGTTAATGTTCGTTGGAAAGTTTACTTATTAAATTCAGTTTTTACTTAGAATTGCTATATTTTTACACAAATAAAATAAAATAATACAGTATTTAAACAAAAAAAAACTTCGTATAGAACATTTTAACAACGTCAGACTACATGTAGGAAATACATTCTAATATCACGAAGTTTAAAGGTAGAGAACTATTCGAACAACCCGCTGTGAAATATGCCCTCAGGGAATCTAACTTTGCCGAACTCATCCTTACGCACAGATCATAAATTTAGTGTAGTATTTTAATGGTCCCAGATGACACAGATTTTGCGATCGTACCAGAATGTTGTGCGTAGTTTTAATTGTAATCAATTCTGCCATTTGAACAGCAAAACTTTATGTGTACAAAAAATTTGGTGTTAAGGTAATAAAAGTTACACTCCATCTTAATAATTAGGAATATCATTTTTATTTCTATATTCCGTGATTAACCGCCTACACGGAAGGAATAAAAAAATAAACCTTGTGACGCAGTAGTTTACTGCTTGCCTGATAACGCAGTCTCGAATCACAGCTTCAGTCTGGATGGTAAAAAGCATTTTTTGAAACCGCTTGACTAGCTACTTTCGATGTCAACTTGCCACCATAGCAGCCTATTGCTGTTTCGGCAGTGATACACGTGAGCACCAGAAGTATTCTTGACGAAAACGCTTCAGCTTCTATTGCTACATTAACATCGGCAAAAATCGAGGACAAGTGTAAGCCTTAAACCGATAAAAAAGTTTTCTATTACTATTAGGTGTTTATCCCCGTGCGGAAGAACGTCATACATTCAATTAAACTAAAAACGATTTTTACAGTGTTATATAAAAGTTTAGTACGAAAGAAAAGGCAAACACTGATAGGGAAAGCAAGAAAAACTCATTACCGAGCTGTGGTCAATTTTCTAGAAACGGCCACCGTTTCCAGTTTACGACAGGCGGAGGGAAGGTTACAATCGTAAAACTCGGCAAAAGATAAACGAAGTTCGCTATCAAATTTGTATTCCGGTTGGTGCCCCGGTCGTAAGGTATGTAAAGGCCACTATGTAGTGTGCAAGGCTTATCTTAAAGGCGTAGGTTGGAAATGCTCATTAAGGGAAATAGTTACCGATTTCTTCTCATCTCTATTCTCATATTACAGCATGAACGAATTTGCTTACGCAGTGCATGCTACATATACCCATTTTCATTTTGAGACTAGTCCTTTTCGAAAAATCAAAACCGCATAGACAAATTTAAATGTTTCAATATGTATATTGTAAACGAAATGTATGTAAAAAAAAAAGAAAGATTTTTTTACATTTTATGTACTAGCAACAAACTACGATACCATCCGATTTTAAGTGGCGATGCACTCTGTGATGGTAAACCGCATTAGAATAGAAGAAAGGAAATTCAATTACACTTGAAGAACCCTACGACATACCCGGATGGAAACACCGAAGTCGGCGGACTATTCCAATCCTTCGCTTTTCGCGTCATGAAGGCTGAAGAAAATTTCTTATTTATATGATTTACTGTTTAGAAAATTTTGCAAGTAATACAAAAATAATAAACATATTTATAATAAAAATATCGGATAACGTAATAATCTCAAAGTAGTCAATACATTAAGATTTAACATAAGTGAAAAATTTAAATAATATTTATATCTGCTAATGTCTATAGCAAAATCTTTTAAAAATAATATTTACTGTAGCTAATGTAATATACAAAGATACCTTTATGCTTCTTGAGATCTTTCTCTTCATTGACGGTGTCTGTATAAAAAAAAATAGATTTGTTTTAACACGTTTCTTTCCACACCATTTTTGCCCAACTTGTCCTACAGGCATCACGATGTAAGATTGGTATATACATTTGGTATCGGTGAAATATATTTTATTAGATCAAATTTATTATAAAATGTATGTTTTGAGTGCTTTAAATGAATATTTCTGTGTGTACCATTTATAATACACATGGCCTGATGGTCAAGTTTAACGTGTGCTATAAGTGGCACACGTTGCAGAGAATGTATTAATAGCAAATATAAAATTTTAATTTATTAATTTAGTTTACATACTAGTTTAAGATATGTATACAGAACTAAAAAAAACGTGTTTTTTGGATTAAGAAAGGACAAACTCTTTTTATAGTACATTTTTTTTTAATACCGACAAAAACAAGAGCGTGTCGCAATCTTTGTGTCGCTTCAAGACGTCTGCAGTTTCAATAGAGCATTTCAAAGGCAAAATAAACTACAGCGCCGAGGGCATTACTCCGTTTTAACTGCCGACTGCATGTTCTAAGTAAGATTGTTTTGTTCGTAATGACGGTGAATATTTTCACTTGTGTTTTATGTCAACAAATAAAAAAAATCTATTTAAAAATAAATTTACTACAATTTACCAATCCCTTGCGGTTCTGGCTTTTTTGGAGATATTTGTACACTAACAATCTGATTAGTTTGACTAAAATTTCAAAGAGCAATCTAGAAATTTATTTCCGTACTAACAGAAAACAAACAACGTTCCACAAGATATTACATCAGAGAGTGTTTATTATGATCAAGACGACTGACGTTTTTATTATTATTTGTTAAATAAATGTAGATAATATATTAATATATTAAAAATTTATTAGTAATAATTCCAAAACCTTATTAATAAAATATTAACACATCATAAATCAGTAATTACGTCCTAAAAGATTTATATGCATTACAAGGATAACGATTAAGTTCTATTGCTGAATTGCAACATAAAGCAGCACTCTGGTATGTAATCTTCACTATTTCTCGCATTATAAAATAATTATATATATATATA